>CM076578.1:1962561746-1962763225 GCA_034641835.2 Pinus albicaulis | reverse complement strand
TTACAATGAGGCTCGAGGGTCTATTTATTATTTAGAAACAATGGAGAACTCTAAACGTCCAAAAACCTAACCCTAGGAGATGAAGCGCCAAAACTATGGGCCCCATTTGGGTAAATTGGTGTTTCAACTTCCCAGGGACGTAACTTTGGCATACTATCTCCGTTTGACGCACATGATACATCATTAGAAAGCTCTATCCGAGGACTAAAACTTTCAGGGTAAATTTGATGATCAAATTCATTGGTAGTCTTATGCCCAAAAAACGTCATTTAGGGCCTCAAAACAGCTCTGGAAGTTCAGGACCCGAAAAAATGCTAAAAATAGTAAGTTATGCCGAAACTGAAAAACTGAAAGAGACAATGGTGGGGGGGCAAGCGGAATAGGTGGGTGGCCACCAATATCCACCTGGATCAATGAAATCAATAAAATTTCAGAGTTCAAAATGGAAAGAGCAGTGAAGATTTAAACAAAGGACATGATGCCTTTCAGGAGTCTTCAAGAGATAACACTTTTTAGCAATAAAATTTGTTTCTTGAAGGCTCCAAAAATGATTTAGCCACCTTTTGATATAAAAATTTTTATATGTGGCTAACAATTGTGACGAATTTTTTTCCATATAGTTATTTATAAGATCAAGATAAACTTCACCTGTTTCTTGGAATTCCCTTTTATCCAACTCAACTCCACGGTTTGAGGCTGTTTTTATGCTATTTACACCCTCATGTACTTCCTGACATGGAGACAACTTTCCTGATGATCTTTGAAACGATGCCTCAGTTTAACGCAATGATGAAGCTGATTGTTTGATCATATCCATATCATAGCATCTTTTGAAATTATTATGGGTACATGAAAAATGACTTTGAAAACATAAACCATCCAACATATCAGTTATTGGATCATGTAGTGCTTTAGATGGTTGCATCATTGGTTGCATTGGCACCTCATGATTTCTCCTCTGACTGTTGAACAAACAGTGACCCAGATTTCCTTTCATGATTTGAAATGAATTAAAACATAAAGGTAGAGAATTGTACTGGAATAATTCACCATCCCTTTTAGACTCTGTGACTTCATGTGAGACTTGACATTCAAGAGGATTCAAGGACCGAACTTTTGGATCTGAAAAAGGTTTTGTATCATCCCTTCTTTCCTCAACTGACTCATTAGATCATTGCTCATCCTTCCTATTTACGATATACTTGTAATTTTCTCTCAAGAGTGAGGAAAAACACATGGGCATGCATTCAACACTTACCTTAAAACTTTCGGTGTTTTCCTCCTTACAATCTTGGTCAATATGCAGAGTTTGATTGTTGTCTTTGAATTGTGGTAATCGGGCCTCTTCTTCCCATGAAGATAATGATGGACACTTTGAACAATCAACCTAAATCTCAACCATATAATTTTCATCTTGATGATTACTTCTGAGAAGATTACTTCCATATGCATGGTCATCCAACATGCACATCATCTCAGGAAATTTCCCTACCTCTTTCTGATTTTGAACTTCATCTTTGGCTACAATGTGAATAAAGTACATGAAATAAACATTTTATGCCCTTGGATACCAAGGATGAGCTACACATTGGTTGGGTACATTGATCCTTTTATTTTCTGGAACTAATGAAACATGAGGTATTTTAACAACAAGTCCCTCTTTCCTGCTAATCTCATGTATCATTTCATTAACTGCATTTGTCAAGATATCTAGTTTTATCTCTGAAGACATCAATTGCTATTTTTCTTATTTTTCCTTCTTCATTGCTTTCAACTTTGCCTCTCCATTCAGCAAGTTTTCTTCCACATCAACTACCATATTTTGCATTTCTTCAAGGGTTTCAGGGTCCCTTTCTCTTAACTAGAATGTCATATCTGGATCAAAGGCATCTGGGTAGTGCAAGAGAGCTAATCCTAGGGATGGCTTTATCTTAGCAGGCATTGAATGATACACCTTATTGAACCTGGCTGAAAAATGCTATATTGTCTCCCCTAGCTACCTTTTCAAATGGTTACACTCTTCTATGTTGAGAAAAGAATTTCCCATGACCACCCATCTATCCAAGAAAATTTGCATGAATTGATGAAAATTACTAATGCTTGCAGTTGGAAGATTCTTAAACCAATTTTTAACTTTACCTTGCAATATTAGGGCAAATATCTAGATACCCACATCATATTCTTCCACCCCAAACAGGTCAAGACAATCCTCAAGATTTTGAATGTGCTTTCGGCAGTGATCTTTTCATTTCTCCATCAAATTTGGGTAGATTATTATTATAATTTGCAGGGAGGTCATGGAGGATATGAGGCAAAACCAGCGGCTTGTGAATGTCTGGGACTTTTACAGGTATAGGAGGTAAAGCATGAGGCTTATAACCATTTAGGGATTTAGCAAGAGCAAGAGATGAAGCATGGGGCTCATGTTTCACTGGGTTTTCCACAATTGTATTCGATATGTGCATAGATGTATGAGTTTGTATATGATCTACAATTTGGGGCTTAGCTTCTTGAGGCTCATCGATTTGTAAATGATCAATCTAAAATTCAGCAGTGTACTCTTGATCAGGCTTAGCGTAAGATAGAACATAATTATAGATAAAACCAAAAATCTATTAAAAACAATCTGGGCCTGAATACCTTATTTTTCCAGATTTCCTTGTCATTCTTCGGGTTCTTCCTCTAGTGGAGTCTTTGAATGGGGCAGATCTGGATTGGATTTTCCAGGTGGATGATTTCAACCTTCTTGTGTCTCATTATTTTTCCACCATCAACAACTAGATACCAATCTTGGAAAATACTTGAATCATACAATGTTTTGATTGGTGTTTCTGAGTTCTGACGAAATATTAAGATCTTTCAATAAATTTCCCATTCGATTCTTCATTATATTGGTGCCCTATAATTTATAATATTGTAAGGAATAAACGATAGAGGACAACATCAAACCACTTTGGAATCCAATACCTAGCCTTCCTAGACTCAGAGAGGGCTCTCTTTGTTTTTATGATTTAATTTTTCATTAATATTATGAATGTTGATGTTAGGCTAGTTACAGTGAAGGTTGTATTGGTTGTTTTGATTGATTTTGTTGGTTGGATGAGCAAGTCTGCGGAGGCTAATCCATTGGGCTATGGAGTTAGAAAAGGTTGGATGGTGCATCAACGTTTTGAGAGCATTCACAGGGTAAGCTAACTATGCAGAGTGGATCTTTAGAGTAGTGTGAATTATGAAATGGAAGAAACCAGTGAGTTCAGTAATAGCTAAAGAGAAATTAAGAATTCCTTAACTATACTTCAGAAGAAAACATTAAGATAGTAAACACAGATAGAATAAAGGTGCTCTCTCAACAAATCTTAATCTAAAATTTGAGTTTTACAATCTGATAAATTGATGCACAACATGAAAGACAAATAAAACATTAACACAGAGAGGAAAAAATCACCATTAACATAGCTCAAGAATCTTGTGAAATGTCTCTTATTATTGATGCCTAGCTCAAAAATGATAGTGATCCAGTACAAAAGTTCTTACAATACAGGGTCCCATCTCCCAACCAACATTCTTACTTCCAATGTATGTAGTATTTAACTAATAATTACATCGGTTTCCTGAAGTTACTTCAACAAGCTTCATTAATTACAATTAAACTAAAATCAGACAAGTGTGGCCATGCAAGGCCCGAACAAAAAATATCTAACAAAAACACCGCCTGTAGAATTAACTCAGGGGGCTTTTCATGAGTTCAAAAGCTTCGGCAACTCTTTGTCAATCCAAAGGTAGCCTGAAGGTGGCTGAGGTGGTCACGAAGAGGAAACATTGGGTGGCTTCTGACATTTGGCTCTACGTTTTGGGCCACCTCTACTAGATCATTAAAGATGATGCGATGCTGGCACTTCTAATCAATCGATGGTTGTCCTAATGTGGCTACTCCCTTTTTTCGTTTTTGCTGATATATCATAATAGTTCTATACCAATGCCCTTTGCCTGATTCGACCTCTTCTGCTCGTGCTCTTTGAATTAATCTTTAATCCTGGTAGCATTGGTAGATTTTAAAAGATGAAACCCTTTATTCCTTTAATAGTTGGCAAGAATTCCGCTTTTTTGGTAAATGGTGGAAAACCTTTGAATTGGTGGCTATCCGACTATAAGAAAATGCTTTCAATAATAACCCTTTGGATAGGATTGGCATGGAAAAGCGAGAGGGCACAACGGTGGCAAGAGTGGTAATGGTAGGGTGGCTGCACAAACACCTTTTGGCCGACTCAGCCAATGGTGTCTATCTCCTTATTACTGTGATGTTTAGCTTACTCTGCCCCTTTGCTCTTTGTTAGGTCTTATTCTACCCAAGTCCTTATGCAGTCTTTACCCCTTTTATTCATAAAACAACGTAAAAACCTCATACACCCAGATTTGAAATCCTTTAGGCTTTAGCTTTGAACTACATTGTGTCCACTTCATTATCGCACTTCGCACTTCGGCGCTCCAACATAATTCTCTAGCGCTTATCCTTCTGAGCTTATGAATTGCAGTATGAGATTGGGTCCCACAACCGGACTTCAATTCATTTGGATTTTAGCTTTGGACTACATCACGTCCAGTTCATTATCACACTTCACACTTCAGTGCTTATAACATATTCTCTAGTGGTTATCCTCCTAAACTTGCGAATTGCAATATGCAATTGGGTCCCACCAATATCGCATCGGGATGTCTATATGATTTGAGAATTGAGTTATGAATGGAATTTTTATGAACTTACAATGCAAAAAGAAAAGGAAGGGATCAATGGGATAAAGGTTTCAGGTGGTATTTTCAATACGATATATCGCAATCACAAGATTTTAATTTATTGCAAATTGAAAAATCGTGGATCGAGGAAATGAGGTAAGTCATAACATTTACAATATGTGATAGCGATGTTGACGGGGCAAGGAAATGGATCCCATTTTTTATCGCAATCGAGAGTTAGAAGCGACAAATGAGAATGTGAAAAGGTAAGAAAAGTGCGAATTTACGATGCGATGAAAAGGTAAAGTGTCAGGGGGATAAAGGTTTGTTGCGGTTTATATTAATATCAAGGGCCTAATGTTGGGAGTGGTTGGAGCTGAAATGGAGGCATTGAGACTAGTATAAGACTTAGGAAAAAATGGAAATGAGTGTTTTAGGGATTCTTTTAGGAACAAAGGGAATTAGTATATTCGGGACTTAGGATGAAAGATAAGGCATAGAGTATGCCTTAAAAATTTTGAATGCAGTTTTAATCCTAAACATTGGAACGTAACCCTGCTCCAATACTTGGAGCATAAACACTATTTTCTCTGGATCTTCTTCTTCGACCATAAGAAACAAAAATACACTTTTTAGGCTGTACATTGTAGAATAAACTTTACATTTTCCTTTCCTTCTTTCTCCCTATTACACCATTTTTTTGGTCATCTAACTTATTATTATTAGATGAACCCAAGTACACCATGTAAGACCAATTTTACCCTAATTAAAATTGCTTTCACCGTATAAAATAACTCATTTGGTCATATTTAACCCAAAACAAGGAAATTAATTAAATAAATCCTTATTTATTTAATTATTTCCTAAGAACAAGTTATTTAAATCATTATTTAAATAATATTCTTAGTTAAATTTGACTAAATCATCCATAAATAATTAAATAAACCATTATTTATTTAATTGTATTCCCATCATTCCCCTAAAATGATAAATAAATCATTTAATTAATTTATTATTTATAAATAAAGGAATTGACCCAAGTCAAAAATCCTTTTCCCTCCAACAAATATAATAAAATATTCCTAAAGGGTGGTTCTAGAATTTGATTAATAATATTTTATTCATGCAGCAAGTTCTAGACCGCCCTAATATTTTGTTATAAATAGAAGGGTTTTTCCCATTCATTAGTCACCTTCATTGCATTAGATCACTACGGATCTATTCTTGGTGTCACCCTTATCCATTTGCTTTGTGAGCTCTTAGTCGTTCATATGTTTGACACACCATACTAAGAGGGCAAATGTGAATCCAAGCTATTGAAGTTTCAAGAACCCATCCTACAGGAGAAATGGAAAACACCACTTTCTTCTTTCCTCTTAGAATTTTCCCATTCTTTAATATAATATAAAAGTCTTTTAAAAGCCATTGTTTCTTGTCTTGTCTATTGGATGCATGGAGCCATGTTGTATTTTATCTGCTTAATGTCTTTTGTGCTTAGATCTGAACTTGTGCAGCAATTCTAAAGAGATTTTGCAGCCATAATCGATGTTAGGGCTATTTGTTATGCGTAGCTAAAGTGATCTTTTTCGACGAAAGATTCATACTAACAATTGGTTACTCCACACGGGTTTTATTTTACGACCGCTGTTGTTTTATCTATTCATGCATATCCAACTGTTTCAGACCCTAGGGTTTCTCTTCAGTTTTTCATTTTTCCTATTTTTATGGTGCTTTCCACCTCTAAAACCTTTAAACAGTCAAATTTTTAACTTCCGTGTGTTTCTGGCCCTATTGCGCAGGTGACCGACATCCGCCGCAGCTGAGACGACATTTTTTTTCTGAAATCTACTGCTGAGAGTGCCGGAAGTGCAGGTCGCACTTTTTGGCCCAAAAAGTGCGTCCTGGAGCTTCAGGTCGCGGAAAACAGCCCAAAAAGTGAGACCTGAGCGAAAAACAGGTCAAAAACTGCGACCTGGCGTTTTTTCTGGAATTTTTCTGAAATTTTTCTGGGTTTTGTCTAAACCTCTGTCAGGGTTGTCTGACCTCCGTCTTCACCCGTTTAGACCTATTCTTGCTCCGTTTTACTCAAATAAGCAGGAATCTAGCCCCCTAGGGCTTCAGTACCCTCCACTTTTTGTGGGAAAATTTTCTCTGTTCCAGAAGTCTAAATTTCCAGAGTTTCAACATTTTTTCTTTCTGATCTGATAACTCCTTTTCAGATCCCTACAGATCAGCTCTTCTCCCTTTCAAAAAACCTCATATATTTTTGTTTGGGTTCATTTCAAGGGCCACCTCCTTGTCCATTCTATTTTTAGCTGATTTCCTCTTTTTTAACAGCAACCTTGCCTCTGCCTCTTTATTGTTTTTTGCACCTCTTTTCAGCAGATTTCTCCTTTAGATCCCTGTTCCTCCCAAATTTAGATCTATTGGCCTTCTTTTTAGTGTGTTTTGATTATATTTTTTCCCTCTTATAGACTATTTTTGAGAGACCCACCTCCTTGGGTTAGATTGATGCATTGCTAGTTATTAATTTTCTGTTATTTTAGTCTTATTTACTGTTCTCTGTAGATTTATTTTCAGTTATGCAACACACTTTTTATTTTATTCTCAAAACTTCTGGGTTTAAAAATTAAAATTAACACATGCCACACACTGACCCTAAGTGAAGAAGAGCCTGGTTAACACCGCCTGGCAAAGACTTTAAAATCAATTGACACTGCACCTCTTTGCCCTTGTTTCAACATTGTACTCACTTGATCTTGCACCGCCCTGCCTTTGTCAGTTTTTATTCTTCCCGTCATCATTGTGCCTCCAAGGCGTTTATCCCGAAGACTTCTTAGCCTTCACCCTCAGTTTCCGGTTGGTCGCACTTGTTCCTTCCCGTCGTCGTCGAGTTCGTCCTCCCCCGTCTTCTGATTCTTTGGTTTCTTCCCCTACTTCTGGTTCTCCCCCTGTTACCTCCACCATGTCTGGTCTAGGAACTAACGCTAGTGGCCACCCCGGCCCTAATTATGGGACTATTACTAGTGGAACCACCACAGGAACTACCTCGACTTCTCCCTTGCTCCCCTTCATGGCAGGCCTCAGTCTCCTCGATTTCAATCAATTGATCAATGATCTTATCCGCCACGATGTTAGTTGGCCTGTTATGCCAACCAAGCTCCCCTTCAAAATTCCCAAGTTTGAAGGCCTTGCTGGAGAAGATCCCTCCAACCATATCCGATCTTCCACATGTGTTGTTCATCCCATTCCATTATTGATGATTCCATTCATCTTAGATTGTTCCAACGCACGCTTACAGGCGCAACTTCTAAGTGGTATGTTGACCAGCCCACTTCCTCTCATACGACCTTTTCGACTCTTTCCCGGGCTTTTTTATCTTACTTCCAACTTCCCCTTTGTTATGACACTGGTATCGAACTTTTGACTTCTTTCCGTCAATCATCTGCGACCCGCCTATCCGATCATGTCCAGGAATGGCGGCGAAGAAAGAGCCTATGTCAATCTCCTACCTTCGAAGACCGTGTCTATATGGACTGGTTCCTTAGATCTCTCTTGCCACCTATCAGGAAAGATGTGGCATCGCATTTTCCTCAAACCGAAGAAGCTGCCCTCCAAATGGCGTTAAAATATGACCTGATCTACACTCCAACGGGTTATGTTTATACTGTTCTACCTGACCTCCCTAGACTCAGTAATGCCCATGCTCCGGGGGCACCTCATGCCACTAACAGTATCATTGGAGCTATCTCTCATCCATCCGCTCAACCTCCCATGAGCTATGGTTTCCCTGGGGGAGGGGGCACCACTTCCTGCACTTCTCCCCCTCCCGGTAGCTTGCATCTAGGATTCAGCATGCCTCCTCTTTCTGCCCAACCCCTTGTTACCCAACCTCATTATCATCCATATCCATAGCCTAGTGCTCCAACTCCTACAGAATTAGCACTCCCACCTCCCTTGTCTTCTCAACCCCCGCAACAGCAGCCACCACCCCCTCAGGGGCAGGTGTATGCACAACAGAGTGCGACCAATCCTTTCCCGCAGCCAAGCTTCGTGGCTACCCAACCACCTCACGGACCGGTACCCACTCAACCTCATACATCTGGTACCTATGATTACCAGATCCTCATGATGAACTCTGACCAACCTATAACCACCGACCTTAACCTTCACACTCAGTCCCATCCCTACCCCCAACCTCCTGCTCCATTTGTCCCCGAGTTACCTTCTTCAGGTTCTAAAGAGCCTCTTTTGACAACTTATGGTCCCTTGCATATCCCTCCACCCAAAGCCGAGGTTCATACCAAGATTCCTAAGGGACCCTTACGCCGAAATGCTGCTTCTGACCAAGCTGCCCATTCGTTTAGCTTAGTAGATGAGCTGGCCCAATATTTTGTTGCCATTTCAACGCTCGAACTTCTCTAGTCATGTCCCTCCCAAAGAAAATCTCTACTATCTTCCCTGGGCATTGTAGATCCAGCAGATGACCAATTGATTGTTTTCGATGCCCATCAGTCAGAGTCTCCTCCTCTTCCTACTTCCGTAGCTTTCCAAATCTCAGTCAAAATCTAGAATGCTAACATTTCCCGGTGCATCATTGACGAGGGGGCATCCACCTGTGTGATGTCCGCCTCGGTTTGGAAACAAATCGGATCTCCTGAGTTGGCCCCTTCCACGATCACTCTTCGAGCGTGGGATGGCCACGCCTCCCAGCCCATTGGCCTTTTCCATAATTGTCCCATCACTCTTGCGGGAAAGACTGTTTGCGTTGATGTTGAGGTCATCGATGCCCCTCTTGATTATAACATTCTTTTGGGGCGTAGCTACACCTATGCCATGTCTTCTGTCCCATCCGCGGTCCACCGAAAGATGTTTTTCCCTCACAATGGAAAGATAGTCACCATCAACCAGTTGACGTATCATGAGCCAAAATATTAGACCTCCCCTGAGTCAACCCTCTCTTCTGTAACCAATAAAAAAACCATTGATTCTTTGACCAGTGTTTCCCTCGGCATCTACAAAGACTCCTCATTGCTTGGAACCTTCCTTGGTCTTTCTCCTCCTCCTGTCTCTGATCCCAGCTTAGCGAATGTTTGCATGATGCAACCGTCTTGGGCTACCCTTAAACAGCCCGTTTCGGCTATTCAGCAACCTCAAGCTCACTTGCAACAATCCGCTCCTAGCCCTTCGCCTCAACTGCCAGAACTTCTTCTCCCTGGACCTTCCCATCGAGCTAATACTCATGAACCTCTTTACCCTCCTGGAATGGTTCCCCCAAGCCTTAGCCATTTAAGAGTCATCCCACCTGGCCATTACCCCTCTGGTCAGATACCTTCCCTTTCTCCCCCTCCCGGATTTTATTCGGTCCCTCTCTTGGCCAACCTCTCCCTCCCTAACTTGACCTTGGGTATTCCAACCACTACCCCGCCTGGTCAACCCAAAACTTATCTTTCTTTGACCCCATTTCAACCGGTCCCCGTGACTTCTCCCGCTGCAATAGTGCCTCAACCACCTCAACAGGAACCACCTCCCATTGCGACCACTTCGGGTAAGACTGGCAAAGCTCGTAGGGGGGTATCAACCGAAAAGACTGCCCCGACAAACCCTGCCCCTCCTCGGCCTCCAAAGCCTACCATCCAGTGTGCCTTGTGTGATTTTTTCGGTCACGCCACACATACTTGTCTTGAATTGCCTCATATCAAGCCCATGGTTAATGTAGCGTTCCCTAAGTCCACGGTCTCGGAAGCCTTGGTTCCTTCCGTGCCCACGGCCAAGAACCCCAAGACTATTCACATCAACCACCTCTGTGCTTTGTGTGATCTCCATGGCCATTACACCCACCTTTGTTCCTGCCTCAAGGACTTCCGCACCTCTCTAGCCGCAGTCCGCCAATTCGAGGCCAAGCGCAACGAGTCCACCTCTCCCCTACTTGTGCATTTTGCTTCGGCAGAACTACTAGACATGACGGATCCCATTGACATTCCCCCTCCTGATGTTGAGATGACGGAGCCTTCGTCCACCATCTTCTACCTATCATCATCCATGAGACCCTCGGGGAACATTCCCTCTGAGTCCTCCCCTGTTGTTTCGCTTGACCTTCCTTCAGCGATCACCTTGGGCTCAACATCGGTAGATCCTTTATCTTTTTACTCTTCGGTCACCCCTTGTGACGATGCGCATGTGAACCTCTCTTCTCATGATGATAAGTTAGGTAGCTTCGCCGTGTTAGGTGGTCTTTCTTCCACCGGTCACCCCATCTTCTATCATGATGATGACCTTATAGAAGGAACCATCTTCCCTGACTTTCTCTCTTCCCCCTTACATCGAAACCATGAATTTGAACCACATACACCTTGTGGCCATTACATTGCAACCCAATGTTTGGGTAAGGGGGCACCCATATTTGAGAGACCAGGAGAAGTCATTCTCCATAACTCTCCTAGTGTATCTGGTTATGTCGACTCTAGTACCATTATTCTTCCACATTTAGAAGAACCTCTAGAGCCCCATACCCCTTCAGATCACTCTCGGGATGATACCCCTTATCGTTCCTTCACTTTACATCTACAACCCAGTCTCTCAGATATTGTTGTTGACCAACCTATAGGTTTTCTAGGAGAGCATCATTTCATTATCTCCAAATCCTCTATTTGGGATCGTGGCACTAGGTATGCCAACCCAACAACTTAAAGTCCATTTGATTCATATATGCAGTCCTAAACGGGATTGGTAATCCTCCATTGCCTTTCTCAAACTGCATAACCATAACGAAAACAAATTGCGCACCATATCCTTCAAACGTGTTTAAATTCCCCTTTTTCTACATATATTTTGGCCTGACCACAACATGCTTGGGGGCACCTATGCCCCTCAACCATAAATATCCCAGATCTCAACCAAAAACAGCACTGAAACCCCCTTTCTCTGCCAGGTCGCACTTTTCAGGTCATTTTCTGGGACAGGTCGCAGTTTTCTGCCCAATACCTGCTACCCAGGTCACAGCACAGACCCCAAAAAGTGCGACTTGGCCTGTTCATGAGCTCTGGGTACCTTTTAGTTTTTATTACCTTGATACTTCACCAGGACACATTTTGTCCATGAAGAGTCTATTCACCTCTCCTACAAATCAAATTTCTTCACTTACCATACTTGTACTTGGGACACCCCTTTGTCTCCTTACTTGTCTTTGTTCGTGTTGATTTTCGTCATGAGATACCCTATTGTACTCATGTTTTTATGGTTCCCCATGGACCTTTACTGTGTGGCAGCACCATCGAGTCTCCCTTGTTTATAGCATCTGAGTTGCGTCGTCATCAGTCATGGAGTCTATCTCGTGTCCCTTTGTATCCCACTATAGTCCTCCATCCTTCGCTGCTTGGTCCCTCTCTCATGTTGAACATTATGGCCTTCCGTACCATTGTCCCCTATCCCTCATGATAGTGTGTCAGTCACTGCCAAGCCATTCATGCCCTTTATGCTCTAACAAGGGAAGTCATCCATCTGCTACTCAGTATTCCTCGTTTCATTATCATCATCAGTGTCTGTTTCTTAGTAACTCTACTATTTTCTCCCGTGCCTTAGCTGAGATTCCCTTATTGCCTCACCTATGACAGACCTACTTCTGTCGACATCAACTCATTTACTCTAGAAGCCAGGTCTAGGGGGCTGTGTACCTTGGTTCGAGCTCTTTTCAGCATGATCATGATCTATACACTTGATAGTCCAGTGATGCAGCAGCAGCTATTGGTGATTCCCGGGTGTGTGTGAGATGTCTCAACCCTCATGAGGGGGTGGCCCTACAGGTAACCCCCCACATGCCCGGATGACTTCCTCATTTTCGCCCTTGATGAAGCTCCTCCCATTTGATGATATCAGCCTCAACCACGTACGGCGCCTCTTCGATTTTCACGTATCAGTCAGATTTTGCGAGCCCTTCCCCGCGTGTAGGGGGTATTTGGGTGTATTTTTATCTCATGTACTACCATATTATTGTATAAGTCCTGACGATTATCCCAGGCATCACATGTATATGGGATTCATCATGTTATTTATCTGGCTCATGTTTAGGCCAGCACATGCTTCACTATTGTGTTCCGTGGTTTTCCGGGCGCCTTATTCTTTGCACTTTGTCTCGGCAGGCATAGGTATGCCTCCCCCGCCACCTTTAGCACAGGTACCACTTCATAAAATAGAGACTTGTTGCACCTGTAAGTCTCATCTCCTCAAGGTCTATTCCTTTAGCACATCAGACAACATTACACTTCTTTCTCTCACTTCCCTTTTGATATCTAGTGATTGAGTTCTTACAACGTACTTCGGTCATACGATTTGCTCCTAACACTCGTACGTTGGGGGGAAATCTGTTACACCATTTTTTTGGTCATCTAACCTATTATTATTAGATGAACCCAAGTACACCATGTAAGACCAATTTTACCCTAATTAAAATTGCTTTCACCATATAAAATAACTCATTTGGTCATATTTAACCCAAAACAAGGAAATTAATTAAATAAATCCTTATTTATTTAATTATTTCCTAAGAACAAGTTATTTAAATCATTATTTAAATAATATTCTTAGTTAAATTTGACCAAATCATCCATAAATAATTAAATAAACCATTATTTATTTAATTATATTCCCATCATTCCCCTAAAATGATAAATAAATCATTTATTTATTTATTATTTATAAATAAAGGAATTGACCCAAGTCAATAATCCTTTTCCCTCCAACAAATATAATAAAATATTCCTAAAAGGTGCTTCTGGAATTTGATTAATAATATTTTATTCATTCACCGAGTTCTAGACCACCCCAATATTTTGTTATAAATAGGGGGGTTTTCCCCATTCATTAGTCACCTTCATTGCATTAGATAACTCTGGATCTATTCTTGGTCACCATTATCCATTTTGCTTTGTGAACTCCCATTGAGTTCCATGTTTGTTTTTCTACACCACTAAGAGAGAGAAATGTTAGATCTAAAACACTGAGGACTTTCAAGAACCCATCCCACTGAGGAGAACCAGAAAACACCTTTCTTATTTTCCTCTCAGGTGCCCCATTCTTTAATATAATATAAAATTATTTTAAAAACATTGTTTCTTGTCTTGTCTATTGGATGCATGGAGCCATGTTGTATTTTATTGCTTAATGTCTTTTGTGCTTAGATCTGAACTTGTGCAGCAATTCTAAAGAGATTTTGCAGCCATAATCGATGTTAGGGCTATTTGTTATGCGTAGCTAAAGTGATATTTTTCGACGAAAGATTCATACTAACACTCCCTATCCTTTCTAGCTACCCACACTACAAATATAGCAATTTTCTTGTTTGGTAGGGTGTATTTAGACTTGCAGACCCTGAAACATTTTCTTTTTGAAATTCTAACCTAACCCCTATCCCTTATTTCTCCTATTGGTTCAGATTAAGCTGTTGAACCAATGTCATTTTCTACCTATCTAATGATAAGCCAAGATTAAAGAGTTTGGAAAATCTTCATTCTCTAACCTATCAGAAAAAATTCAAAATTTTACCATCATGCTTAACTGTATGATTGAACAAACCTTTCTCAAGAGTAGTGGGATTTTGATTTGCAGCACTTTCAGAACTATTATTTTTTTGTGGGGTCTTAGTTTCCCCTTGTTACACCCTATTTTTCTTCTTTTTCTGTTTCTTTCTATATTCTTTGGAAATGTTTTGAGTATATATGTGTGTATATATATATATATATATATATAGATATATATACAATATGAAAATATGCAAGGAAAAAATATTTAGTCACCTTGTGATACTATAAATTATAGGACTCTAACAGTGGCTCCAGCTAGGGATGGCACTTCTTGTCAAGGAAGTGTCAAGAACACCAAATCTCTGGATTCGTAAATCAGTGCCTTATACATAAAAATCAGTGACAGGAAACTAGCTTATTATTCCTTCTGACTTTTACTAATAAAAATAGAACACATGCTTAGCCAACCAACTTATTAACATACTAGAATCTGAATTGAAACTACAACTGAAATATGCATTCAAAACTATCTGACAAAAATCACTACTGCACCTTAAGAATTTGAATGCTGAAATCAGAGCTATGCTGTAACTAAAGTCTGGAACACACTTGATCTAAAAACTGAAAAGAAATCTAAAACTAAAATTGGAAAGATGCTCAGAGTACTGAGCTTATTTTCACACCTACCTACCATAACCTATTGAAATCACTGCTGTTCCAAATGATACAATAATGCCAGTGCATCCAGGCAAGCAACTACTCTAATATATTTTTTCTACCACTGCTTTTCACCAAACTCAGAAGAAAACCAGTTAATGTTATTTGATAAATATTCCCAGCTTGAACTTCTTTACATGGAGCTTGGTATACATTAAGAACAACAAAAATGCAGGAAAGGAATGTTTGTTTTGTGATGAAATGTTTTTCCATATAGGTATTTACAGGATCAAGATAGACTTGACCTATTTCTTGGCATTCCATTTTAAGCAACTCAACTCCACGGTTTGAGGTTGTTTTTATACTATTTACACCCTAATGTGATTCTTGACATGGCGACAAATTTCCTAATGATCTTTGAAATTATGCTTTAGTTGAACACAATGATGAAGCTGACTGTCTAATCATATCCATATCATAGCAGCTTTTGAAATTATTACGGGTACATGAAAATTTACTTTGAAAACACAAACCATCCAACATATCAGTTATTGGATCATGTAGTGCTTTAGATGGTTGCATCATTGGTTCCATTGACACCTCATGATATCTCCTGTGACTTTTGACCAAACAGTGACACATATTTCCTTTCATGATCTGAAATGAATTAAAACATAAAGGTAGAGAATTGTACTAGAATAATTCATCATCTATTTCAGACACCGTGTCTTCATGTGAGACTTGAAATTCAAGAGGATTTAGGGACCAGACTTTTGGATCTGAAAAAGGTTATGTATAATCCCCTCTTTCCTCAACTGACTCATTAGAGCATTACTCATCCTTTCTATTTACAATCTTCTTGTAATGTTCTCTTAAGATTGAAGAAAAACACATGGGCATGCATTCAACACTTACTTGAAAACTTTTTGCATTTTCCTCCTTAAAATCTTTCTCAGCATGCAGAGTTTGATTGCCGTATTTGCATTGTGGTAACTGAGCCTCTTCTTCCCATGAAGATAATGCTAGACGCTTTGAATAATCAACCTCAATATCAACCATATACTTTTCATCTTGATGATTAATTATGAGAAGATTACTTCCATATGCAAAGTCATCCAACATGCACATCATCCCAGGAAATTTCCCTACCTCTTTCTGATTTTGAACTTCATCTTTGGCTATGTTGTGAATAAAGTACATGAAATAAACATTTTCTGCCCTTGGATACCAAGGATGAGCTGCACATTTCTTGGGTACATTAATCCTTTTATTTTCTGGAACTAATGAAACATGAGGTATTTGAACAGCAAGCCCCTATTTCCTGCTAATCTCATGTATCATTTCATTAACTGCATTTATCAAGATATATAGTATTATCTCTGAAGACATCAATTTCGCTTTTTATATTTTTTCCTTCTTTATTGCTTTCAACTTTTCCTCTCTGTTCAAAAAGTTTTCTTCCACTTCAACTGCCATATTTTTCATTTCTTCAAGGGTTGCAAGGTCCCTTTCTCTTAATCGGAATTCCATATCTAGATCAAAGGCATCTGGGTAGTGCAAGAGAGCTAATCCTGGGGGTGGTTGTATCTTAGCTGGCATTGAATGATACACCTTATTGAACCTCGCTGAAAAATGTTGTATTGTCTCCCCTGGCTGTCTTTTCAAATGGTTATACTCTTCCATGATGACAAAAAAAATTCCCATGACCACCCATCTATCCAAGAAAACTTGCGTGAATTGATGAAAATTGCTAATGCTTGCAGCTGGAAGATTCTTACACCATTTTTTAACTTTACCTTGCAATAATAGGGCAAACATCCAAATACCCACATCATCTTCTTTGACCTCAAACAGGTCAAGACAATGCTCAAGATTTTGAATGTGATTTTCCGCAGTGATCTTTTCATTTTTTCCATCAAATCTAGGTAGATTATTGTTATAATTTGTAGCGAGGTCATGGAGGATATGAGCCAAAACGAGGGGCTTGTAAATGTCTGGGACTTTTACAGGTATAGGAGGTAAAGCAGGAGGCTTATAACCATTTGGGGATTTAGCAAGAGTAGGAGGTGAAGCACAAGGCTCATTTTTCACTGGGTTTTCCACAGGTGTATCCGAGATGTGCACATGTGTATGAGTATGTATATGATAGAAAATTTGGGGCTTAGCTTCTTGAGGCTCATCAATTTTGCAAATGATCAATCTAAAATTCAACAACGTACTCTCGATCAGGCGTAGAGTAAGATAGAACATAATTATAGATAAAACCAAAAATCTATTGAATACAATTTGGGCTTGAATGCCTGATTTTTCCAGATTGCCTTGTCATGCTTCGAGTTCTTCCTCCAGTGGAGTCTTTGAATGGGACGGATATAGATTGGATTCGTTAGGTGGATGATGTCAACCTTCTTGTGTGTCGCTGTTTGTCCACCATCAACAACCAGATACCAATCTTGGAAAATACTTGGATCATACAATGTTTTGATTGGTGTTTGTAAGTTCTGATGAAATATTAATCTCTTTGAATAAATTTCCCATTGGAGTCTCCATTATGTTGGTTGCCTATAATTTATAATATTGGAAATAATAAACGATAGAGGACAACATCAAACCACTTTGGAATCTAGTACCTAACCTTCCTAGACTCAGAGAGGGCTCTCTCTGTTTTTATGATTTAATTTTTCCTTAATATTATGAATGCTGATGTAGGCTAGTTACAATGAAGGTGGTATGGGTTGTTTTGATTGATTTTTTTGGTTGGATGAATAGGTTTTTAGAGGCTAATCCATTGGTCTATGGAGTCAAAAAAGGCTAGATGATGCATCAAATTTTTGAGGGAATTCACAGGGCAAGCTAACTATGCAGAATGGATCTTTAGAGCAGTGTGAATTATGAAATGAAAGAAACCAGTGAGTTCAGTAATAACTAAAGAGAAATTGATAATTTTTTAATTATGCTTCAGAAGAAAACATTAAGATAGTAAACCCAGACATAATTAAGGTCCTCTCTCAACAAATCTTAATCTAAAATTTGAGTTTTACAATCAGATAAATTGATGCACAACATGAAAGACAAAGAAAACATTAACACAGAGAGGAAAACATCACCATTAACATAGCTCAAGAATCTTGCGAACTGTCTCTTATTATTGATGCCCAGCTCAGAAAACAACAGTGCTCCTGTTGGAATCATGATTTCCATTAGACCAAAACTTGCAGGCTTTAGTCTCCGCTACAATCGCTAGACTTAGGATCCATGAGAGGTAGTTAGTCCATCTCGCGAAACACACGGGGAGTGTTGAACCCAATGTCCAACAATCTCTCCCCCAACGCGATTCGGATGAGTTTCGAACTTGAGGCCTGTCGCTCTGATGCCACTTGTTGGAATCATGATTAGCATTAGACCAAAACCCACAGGCTTTAGTCTTCGCTACAATCTCCAGACTTAGGATCCACAAGAGGCGGTTTGTCCATGTCGTGAAACACACGGGGAGCGTTGAAAACAATGTCCAACAATCTCTAATGTAGTTTTTAGCCCTGTAAAGAAATTAACTGCAAACGAATCTTAAAACAGAAAATAAACAATAGTGAGAGCATAAAACATAAAACAGATATACAAAAATATTTTCCCCTGGATCCGAAATCGAGACGACCAGCTTGATTTTTCATTATATTCCTTTTAGTGTTACAACACATATATATACATGTCGAAGCATACATAAACCCCAATCCATTAACCCTGGATTAGACACATAATCATAGTTCCCTTGACCATATCTACAAAATACCAGGGGCCAAAAATCGTCATGCCCCAAAACCATGTGCAAACCCATGCACAAAACCATTAGCAGGTCTGCCCACCAGAAAATAAGGCCCAACTTTTTTTTCCCGGGGCACTGCTTCAGACCCCAACAGGGGGGGCTGCCACCCCCCCTGTGACCCCCCTGCTACGCTTGATGCAACATACAAGGGGGGCTGTCACCCCCCTTGTGAACCCCCCGTGCGTGACTAGTCATGGAAATAATATAACAAAAACCCAACAGCTCCAATATAGAAGTTCTTATAATATAGGGTCCTATCTCCCAACCAACATTCTTACTTCCAACGCATGCAGTATTTAACTAATATTTACATCGGTTTCCATAGCTTACTTTGGCAAGCTTCATTGATTAAAATTAAACTAAAATCAGAAAAGTGTGTCCATGTAAGGCCCGAACAAAAAATCTCTGACAAAAACACCACCTGTAGAATTAACTCGGGTGGCTTTTCATAAGTTCAAAAACTTCAGCAGCTCTTCATGAATCCAAAATTAGGTTGAAGGTGGCTAAGGTGGTTACGAAGAGGAAACATTGGGTGGATTCTAACATTTGGCTCTACTTTTTGGGCCGCCTCTGCTGGATCATTAAAGATGATGCGATGTTGGCACTTCTAATCAATCGTTGGTCATGCTGATGTGGCTACTGCCTTTTCCGTTTCTGCTGGTATATCATAACAGTTCTGTACAAACACCCTTTGCTCGATTCAACCTTTTTTGCTCATGCTTTTTGAATTAATCTTTAATCCTGGTAGCTTTGGCGAAGTTTAAAACATGAAACCCTTTATTCCTTTAATAATCGGCAAGAATTCCCCTTTTTTGGTAAATGGTGGAAAACCTTTGAATTGGTGGCTATATGGCTATAAGAAAATGCTTTCAATAATAACCCTTTGGATAGGATCAACAGGGAAAAGCGACAGGGTGCAGCGGTGGCGAGAGTGGTAATGGTAGGGTGGCTGCACAAATGTCTTTTTCCTGACTCGGCCCATGGTATCTATCTCCTTATTACCGCGACATTCAACTTACTCTGCCCTTTGCTCTTTGTCGGGTCTTATTCTACACAAGTCCTTCTGTTGTGTTTACCCATTTTCTTCTTAAAACAACGTAAAAACCTCATACACCCAGAGTTGAAATCCTTTAGGCTTTAGCTTTGAGCTACATTGCATCCACTTCATTATCGCACTTCGCACTTCGACGCTCAAAAATAATTCTCTAGCGCTTATCTTTCTGAGCTTGCGAATTGTGATATGTGATTGGGTCGTACAACTGGACTTCAATTCCTTTGGATTTTAGCTTTGAACTACATCACGTCCACTTCATTATCGCACTTTGCACTTCAGCGCTTATAACATATTCTTTCTTGGTTATCCTCCTGAACTTGCGAATTGCGATATGTGATTGGGTCCCACCAATATCTTATCGGGAAGTCTATAAGATTCGAAAATTGAGTTATGAATGGAATTTTTGCAAACTTGGGATGCAAAAAGGAAAGGAAGGGGTCAATGGGATAAAGGCTTTAGGTGGTATTTGCAATGAGATATATTGCAATCACAAGATTTTAATTTCTCGCAAATCGCAAAATTGGGGATCGGGGAAATGAGGTAAGTCATAACATTTGCAATATGTGATAGTGATGCTGACGGGGCAAGGGAATGGGTCCCATTTATTATCACAATCGGGAGTTAGAAGCAATAAACGGGAATGTGAAAATGTAAGAAAAGTGCAAAGTTTCAATGCGATGAAAAGGTAAAGGGTCAGGGGGATAAAGGTTTGTTGCAGTTCATATCAATATCAACGGCCTAATGTTGGGAGCGGGTGGAGCTGAAATGGAGGCGTTGGGACTAGTATAGGACTTAGAAAAATATGGAAATGAGTGTTTTAGGGATTCTTTTAGGAACAAAGGGAATTATTATCTTCGGGACTTAGGATAAAAGAAAAGGCATAGAGTATGCCTTAATAATTTTGAATGTCGTTTTAATCCTGAACTTTGGAACATAACCTTGCTCAATAATTGGAGCATAAACACTCTTTTCTCCAGATCTTCTTCTTCGACCATAGGAAACAAAAATATAATTTTTAGGTTGTACATTGTAGAATAAACTTTACATTTTCCTTTCCTTCTTTCTCCCTATCCTTTCTACCTACCCACACTACAAATCTAGCATTTTTCTTGTTTGGTAGGGTGCATTTAGACTTACAGACCCTGAAACATTTTCTTTTTGAAATTATAACCTTACCCATATCCCTTATTTCTCCTATTGGTTTATATTAAGCTATTGAACCAATGTCATTTTCTAGCTATCTAATGATAAGCCAAGATTAAAGAGTTTGAAAAATCTTCATTCTCTAAGCTATCGGCAAAAATTCAAAATTGTACAATCATGCTTAAACTATATGATTGAACAAACCTTTCTCAAAAGTAGTGGGATTTTGATTTGCAACACTTTTTGAACTATTCTTTTTTTGTGGGGTCTTATTTTCCCCTTTTTACACCCTCTTTTTCTTCCTTTCTGTTTCTTTTTCTATTCTTTGGAAATGTTTTGAGTATTGATATATCTATACAATATGAAAATTTACAAGGAAAAATATTTAGTCTCATTGTGATATTGTAAATTACAAGACTCTCACAGTTGTAATTAAGACAGTTGTAATTAAGGGGGAGTGTTGGAGAATCTAATTCCAACCATCTACTAGGTGTTCAAACCGTCCATCCAAGTTTTTCAATTTTTGTCAGATTTGTAGGAGTTATGTAGAACTAACGTTCAACCTTTTTTTTAAATCTTTCCAAAAAGATATATAAAAAATAAAATGTTTTAATTAATATTCAAATTAAAATATATATAAATATAAAATTTAATGTATAAAATATTAAAACCAATGACTTAATTTTCTTTACTCTATCTCTAATTAAAATGATTTCTATAAAATTTATATCTTGCTTTGTTGGAAAAAAAATTGTATTTTATTGGTGATTTTCAGCATTTTAACTTAGAAAAATAAAATTATTTCTATCAAACTCCTTGTTTTTCTTTTTATTGATTTTTTTAAAATATAAGTTATGTCCTTTTAAGTTTATATTTCTATAATTTATATTATGTTGAACTTCAGTATTTATATTAAAATGAAAAATTATAATTATAAAATATTGAAATTGTTATTTTAATTTTAACAATTATTTTTTAATACTTATTAATATTTATATAATGATTTTAGTTTAAAATATTGATAATCTATATAGACCTATCTTAATATTGGATCTACAAAATCTTAAAGGGGTCAAATTTTTAAAATGCAAACCTGAAAGAAATTTTATCTTTCTCATCTCAGAGTATATCTACAATTAAAATGAATATAAAATAGTTATTAAAATCAACCCAATAGTCAATACATGGCAATAAACTTTATACTAAGACAAATAAATGCATAGAAAAACTTGTAATAACTCTTAAATTTAATATTAATATATATATATTAATTTTGTTTTGATATATTATATAAAATAAAGCAGTAAAAAAATCTTATTTAATACAACTATTAATTATTTTTTATCAATTTATTAAAGATGTTTTATAAATTAAAATACTAGAAAAAAATAGTTTAAATTACTTAATAATCATTTAATTTTTTATTATAAACATATATATATATATATATAGTGAATAAAGCATATACTAGGTTTTTCTTATGACTTCCTTACAAGTAACATGATCGATGTCCAAAAAAACAAAACTTATAATTATATATATTTATATCCATTAATCCACAATATCAAAATTATATATATATATATATATATATATATTTATTTTGGTTGGGTTAAAAAGATTTCATCTTTTTATTCAGATTCAATTTTTACAAATGATGGGATATATATTGACAATATTAAAAATATAAATATAATTTTTTTTATTAAAAATACAACTTTATTTATATATATATATATGAGTAAAATTTTAAATCAATGCAATACATTTTATGTATCCCTTATTTTATCATCGGCTATTCTACTGTTCGTGAGCAATTTTGTAAATATTTATTGCTTACTAAACAATAAACTATATCTCATTTGATTACTCTTATACAAAACTTAAACTCTTGCAGGCTGCCCATGATGCTTTTTCATACTTTTAGTTGATCAGAGACAGATTGAATAACGAACAAACTAGATAATCTTACTGGGAGAAAAGTACCAAGTAATCTTAGCCAGCATTGATTGCTTAATAACCACGTAATGCTAATTGACTAGTTAGCGTTAATATGGATGGCTTAGTATGGCAATGGGAGTAATTTACTAGTTGTCTGCGATAGTTTGTCCAATTTTGTATTCAGACCATTTGCTTATTATAAATTTTAATGGCGGCCTAATGATGGATCTGCATTCTGTACTACATCCCTATCTCTTTGCATTTCCACTAACATGTTAGCTTTCCTACTCAACCAAATGAGATATAAAAGTTTGTCAGCCTCCTTGACAGTGAAGACTTATACTAAATATTAATCCATATAACGCCAATGAAACGTACTAGGTTTCTAGTTCAGGTCAGTTTTAATATTAAAGACCTACACTAATATTAATTCGTATAATGACAATTAACAAACTGAGTTTTCCACGCTACAACCCAACAAGAAGTACTACTGCGAAGTATTTATAGCGAAAGTTTCTTCATGAAATTTAGAGTCAGTACTCCTCTGATATGATATAACTAGCTTGTGGGCTGCTCAGAAAAACCACAAAATACACAGATCACTGTGCATAATGACAAAGAAACTGCGTATTACGCGCTACTTACACCCTACCGGAAGTAAAGTATTTATAGCCAAAGTTTCTTCATAAAAGTTAAAATGAGTACTCCTGTGATATGAAATATCCAACTTGGGCGCTGCCCAAAATATTACAAAGACCACAGACTACTCAATGTGCATAAATGAGAAGGCCATCAATATATTTCAGTCCGTATAATATGGATATTATCGTTCTTGCTGTTGGAATTTTGAGAATTCCAAGCAAACAGTGGAGAGAATAAGCTCCACTTCACAACACAGAGAGATTAAAAAAAATTTTCAACAGGAGACAGAGTTTTCAGCAATTTAAAACAACCTCTATTTCTTCAAAAATAAACTCATACAAATCTTCCTCTTCACAGTGAGGGATTCTCAACATACATATATAGACTGCTACAGAAGCAGTGCTCTTTAAATACAAACTCTCTATCTCTCTTTCAAAACGCACACACAGTGCTGTCACGGTATTACTGTGTTATCTCTGGCCTGCGGGCTCACACACAGTCAATGGCAATGCTACACAATGGAATTCAAAATAATACAATACACGCGGGCCTTTTTACATCATATATATATGTGGGGCGCGGTCAAAAACATAAAACATCAATACAAAGAAAAACATTGCAAAAACTAAACTTTAACCTGGAGCGACGTATAAAAGGTGGGGACCACATGGCACAATCGGCGATCGGCAATCGCAAGTAACAAAACAAGTGCAATCAGAGGTCACAACGAAAAAGTTCCGATTGCGATCCATAACCGGATGCGATTACACATATCAACTCCAGCTTATAATATCAATCGGGTCCGCCACTCTAATCGCACCAAAAAAAAAAAAGCCATGCGATCAATCGGAAGTTCCGATTGCGATTACAACGGACGCGATGGCCCGATATAAAACATGGCATATAACTCGATCGCGTCTGCCACTCCAATCGCACGACCAAACAACAAAACTCCGATTGCGATTGGATTATCGGATGCGATTGGTGCATAAAATATGGTGTATAATATAATCGGGTCCGGCCTTCAATCGGAGGTCATAACATATCCGCTCCGATTGAGCCTTGCGATTGAAACCGAGCGATTCCATTCAGGTGTCGCCACGTGGTCAAGTGGACCCACGGGCCTCTGCTATACGGGAGGGCGATTTATATATGTTTCGGTTGTATGTTTTATATACAGCCGTTCCATTGCGGAACTCTGCCATATCAACAAGACACTTGGATCTTCGGATCATTTATATTGCAATTGCGATTTGCGATTGAATCGCATCGCATCGCGACTTCTCATCTGCAAGACATTTGAGTTATGAAACTTATATGAACCATGATTTTCGATTGCGATTAGATCGCATCGCATCTCATCCTCTTCATCAACAAGACACTGTTTTCAAACTAACTTTGGTTGTTGAGGGCTTTAAAGCCTGAAATGACTGTCTTAACTCAATCTGCCCCTCCGTAAAGCTAATCTCTGTTCTTCCGTAGACAAAAAACGGCTCTGCCCATCACTGAGTTAATTCTTCTGCAATCCGTGGCTGCGGCCCATCAGGAGTAAATTCATCTCCATTCTTCTTCAATGCAGAGTGCTGTGCACTCCACACTCTACTGCCTTTGTGTACTCGTTTCCTTCCTGCCCAAAGGCATGGCAGGTGACTTTAATATTTCAACACTTACAATGTAGGAAGTGTGTCAGGCCAAGTGGGGCACATCCTGTAGGCTGTAACGATCATTCCCACCTGTTACGTGCTTAGATTCCACGTCTCATATCCAGGAACGGCCTGTCGCGAATGGAATGAACGTTTAGAATGTGCTCGAGTCCTTGTGTCTAAAGGTTTATATCCTTCCTAGCGTTAGCCCTCCATTATTATTAATCGTATTTTGATATAGGGGGTACATGACTAATGAATACAGGCGTGGGCTTTGTGATTTGTGTTTAATCAGCAGTTTATTTAATCAACGGCACCATCTTCTTTATTACTATTATTATTATCCTCATCAAATTTTATTTGGTTAGACCCTCTCTATGGGTTTGGCCTTGTGCCTTTTTGTTCATATGTTTTAGTTTCATGTTCCACAATAAAGAATGTGTGCTTGAATTTTATTAACAAAATATTTACATTTGTTGTAATATTTATGTAAATAAAAATTTATTAAATTAATAAATAGAACTTAAGTACTCACAATAAACATTTTTAAAACATGATTCTTGTTAAGCAAGGATAAACAATCATTAGTAAATGAGATTCAAATATTTTTTTGATGATAAGAATTTTAGATAAACTAAATGGATGAGAGAGAAAATTCCATTAAGTTGCTTAGCTCTAATAGATGCACCAGAGAAAGACAAGCTTTTATGGAAAAGTCTAATCATAAAAAGAGCTACAAAATACAGACTCCTTAAAGAAAGCTATATTATGAAAAAAATGTATTAGATACTATTGAAGGGATCAATAAAGGTTGTTGATTCATTGGCAAGAACTTCTTACCTCCTGCTGAACTCGAGGAAACAGTTCTAAGTTGGGTGGACACAAGTGTTAAATTCCCAAGTATTTCTATCGTGATGTGAATTAACTATTATTTTATTCTTCTACTAAAACTCACCATATGTGAGTGTGTTGTCTAGACATCTTTTATTTAGTTTCAAGCCATTTTTGTGAAATAATTGAACTTTCTATAAAGATACACGTGGTTGGGGAGTAATTCGGTGGTTGGAAGAACTATGTTATTTCACCAAGGGGATGAATAATACTAGTTATGAATATTAATGGTTAATTAATACCTATATTGAATTTCTTCAAGGGAAAATTTTAATTGAAATAAGTAGAGTTGTTCATGCTAAGGAACTCTAGTTGGTATTACGACTAGAAATTATGGTTACTTGTCTTTGAAAGAATCGTTCTCTAGATTGTTACACTGTTAGTAATATAGTTATTCCATTTATTATTATTCTACTTAATATTGAACATAACATTCACACTCATGGTGAATTATGTAATTGAGAATAAAGGACTTGGTAATTGTCTTAAAGAAAAATCACATAGATTACATATGATAATTTTGTTGAAATTCAACAAGAAAATTTCAGCACCAACACCTAGTGCATTAAGCACCTACACTTGGGTGGGGTCCACAGGGCTAAATTTGGTGCATGTCTATTTTAGTTATCCCTTAATTAAGATGGACAATAAAACGTAATCTATTCTCAAAATAACTTGTAATAGTTAACTGAGTGTGATAAACTCAGTTAGCTCATGAATTTCGAGTTAGAGGTAGTTGGTGAGGCATGCAGAGTAATTCTAGTTGTAACAGAGTTCGAAGTGTTAGCCTCCTATATCAATAGGTTTCATCTTTCATGATTGTCTTGATGGAAGTGTGGAATATGTTCAAACCTTCTTACTTGAGCAAAGGTGTTCCATATTCTTAAAAAACCAAAAAATCAAAAAATTTAAAAAATGTAAAGAGGGTAAACCCTAAAAGAAAGATCAAAGGGTAAAAAAAATAAAATGGTCAAAAAAGAGAAAGAAATGAACCCCAAGCAAAAAAATAGACCAAGGAAAGTGTGCAAATCCAAAATGCCACTACTTTTTACTCTGTTGTAATAAATCAATTGTGTGCAGCTTGTGAAACTTTTGCCACAATTCATGAATAAGTCAAACTGTTTAAACTTGGCTTAGTCATATTTCAATTTCATGTTATAGATTAGAGAATAAATATCTAGCTAAACAGTTTAATCTTGGCAGATAAGTAGCTAGGTAGAGTGAATAAAAGGTGCTCAACAGTTTAATCTGAGCCCTTGGATGTAATAAGGGTAGAAATAGATAGATTCATCATGTAAAAGAAAAGATTGATCAGGGTTTGCAAGTCTAAATGCACCCTAATAAAGAAGACAAAATGGTAGTGTTAAGTAGATAGGGTAGGTAGATGGTGCTGCAAAATGTTATCTGATGAGTGATGCTGCTACATGTTTTTGATCCTTTACTTTCATCATAAGTACTGAAGCAGGAAATACAATGGAAAATCATTGCAAGCAAAGTCAAAAAATCATTAACCTCCCTCATCATTTTCCCCCTTAAAGGTTTTACTAATTTCCCCCAAAAGTACTGAGGTGTTTGGAGATCAAAAGGGCTCAAGGCATTTCCTTGACTTCTGGAGGGACCGGACCCTCGGCCTAATGATCAAAAAGACCTAAGTACTTGAGATAATTCATCATTGTTATCTTCCATTTTTAACTTTCTCCTAAGTAAAATCACATTTTACTTAGGAAACTGATGCAAAATTCCATAAAAATTCCTCAAAATAACTTGTTATTCTAAGTTGAAGTGTTGAAGATAAAATGTTGCAATTTACTTCATAAGTTATCACTTTCTTAGATGTACAAAGATGTTTTGATTTTCCTTGTCCTTTACCATATTAACATTTAATTCTACTATATTAAATCCCTAGTGAAATCCCTTTTCCTAAGTATATAACTCCCTTTTCTAATAAATATCCCCAAAACCCTTTATTATAATGTTTTACCAAAGTATATATTCCCGCACATTTAAAATAAACGCCCCGCTTTATAAGCCCTTTGGTTAAAAATATAGCCTTATATATAAATTCCGCCCCTATGATGAATTAATTATATTAATTCATTCATCATATAATAAAAATATATACAAAAAACTTTAGACATACGACAAGTATGTTTAATACCAAAACATATCAATAAACTTTGCGAAAGTCTATGCCACCGTGTTCCGTCCACGTGGCATTCCACCTGGCCAAGCTCCGCCGCAATCCATTTCATAATTTCATGGGGTTAATTAATCATTTGGACTAATTAACAACCATTTCCGCCTATTAACTTTTCCCCGGGGTGATTAGATCACGCATTAAAACCTTTTTAAAACCCCGACGGGCCCACCTTTGAAATCGCACAAGTTCCCCGTCCTTTCAGTCGTTGGATCGTCCGTTCGTTGATCAACGGTGATTATTAATCCCGCTGCCCATCCCTTGCCAGCATGTTAACCAGCGGGGGATGGGCGGTTTTTGAAAAATCAGCATTCCACGTGGCGTTAAAACTATGGAATCGCTCCCCCCGCGACTTTTACCGCCCTCGTCCATAAGCGGTGCGGGCTCACCGCTTACCACTTACCGCATACCGCTGGCCCCACTTCCCTACGTCACCCCGTACGTCAATGACGTCATCACCTTGAAAAAACAAAAACCCTTTTGACTTGTAAATAAGGCATTTTTCGTGTTTTTTTCAGTTATTTTTAGTTTCTGAAAGCGACAGAGCTCCCGCTGCAATTTTCAAATTTCACTGCAAATACACCAATTTACTCCGAAATTCCGCTGCGCCCGTGTTGAAGAACGTCCCCGCCATTGCTCATTACCTGTTAAAGAACCAGTTTCCGTCTAAAAACAGGTATTTATCATTTTACGCCCCGACTGCACGAAAAACTCAGTTTCCTTTGTTTTTTCGCTTAGAAAGTGGTTAAAAAATCATTGCTGAGTCCTCCCTGAAGATTTTAAACCTGTGAAATTGCCCCCAAAACCTGCAAATTGTTCCAATTTCCTCCTTTGTCAGATATCCCGTCCGGTCTGTAAGAAAAAAACGAAAACCTCCATTTTGAATCCACAAGAACCAAAATGGAGGTCCCGACAGCTCTAAATATCACTCCACTGAATGCTCCTCATCGGGAATTGGACTATCTACCTCTGATAGATGAAGATTTCCAAATAAAAGACCCGGGTTTCGATGAAAGTCCCCGATTGAGCTTCTGTCGCTGCAGAGACGAATTCTCAAAAGGGCAAGACCTTATAGGGTTATGGGAATCCAATCTCCCAAGGTATCTCATCCCCTCAGTCCTTATTTTCCCAGAAATTATCCACTGCTATCATGCCAATTATGATCCAAATCAGAAAGAATTTTTATCCCCAAGTCAAAGCGTATCAAAATCAAAGAGTATCAATGGATAAAGTGTATCAGGTAAAAGTCAGAGTGAAAAGTAAAAATGAAGTTACAGAGCAGTCAAAGGTAAACAGTAAAAATGAAGTTACAGAGGCAGTAAAATGGTAAAAAGAGATGAAAATACTTTCACCAACATTGAAGTTTATCTAAAGTGAAAGTAAAACAGTCAAAGGAACAAAAAAGTGAAAAGATGAAAAATACAACAAGAAGGAACATTTTTGCAGAAATTGCATATTTTAGTCATAGTTTTTCAGAAACTATTGTGATCAATCAAAGATGAATTTTACAAAACTGAAGGAGGTTTATGTTCTTAAGAGTACCATCTACAAAAACCTCTCTCACTTTCCTAACAGCTATTATGGTTTTGGAAATATTAAACAATGTTGAAAAGCACTTTTTGCAGAAAATTACAGTCAAGTCATCATTTTGCAGAGAATATTGTGGCCAACTAAAAATACATTTCACAAAACTGAAGGAGGTTTTTGTTCCTAAGAGACCCATCTACAAAAACCTATCTCGGTTTTGTCCCAGTGGTTTTATAATGAGAGATACATGCGCATCTTTACAGGACATTTTTCAGACTCTGTAAAACTCTGTTTTACACACATTTTTTACAGAGAATATTATGCACAGATGGAGAGGAATTTTAGGAAAGTGAAAGAGGTTTATCTCACCAACATATTTATCCACAATAACCTCTTTCAATTTTTACATATCTATTACGGATTGAGAAATACGAAGATATCATTGGACCCCAAGTTTGCAGAATTGTTGGAGCAGATTGCACAAAGAAAGGAAGCAGTTAGTGACTTGGATGCCTCATCATCAACTAAGATTTGGATCAAATTCGGATTCTCCTCTTTGTCATCACCTATCCATCAAAAATAGTGCCAAATAGTTTGAGTGTCCTTTACTTTAGTTCTATTTATGTAAATAGTTGGAGAGATTTGTGAACCAATTTTGACATTTGTTTCAAGATATTTTAGTTTAGAATTTGTATAAATACTCCACTCTTGGAAGCATTTGGGGTGGATTCTATTACTCTGCTGTAACATTGAGGTTTTCGGAATAAAAGCTTTTGGAGAAATTTACTTGTGGCTTACTGGATGACGATTTGAAGCACTGGACTTGTTGCAGGATTCATGTGTTGGACTTCAGTTCAATAAGTTTTCCAACCCTTGTGTTTAAATTTTATATTAGTTTATGCTATCATCGTATCCGTTTCTGAATAGTTTACATAAAGGATTGAAACAGAATTTTCTTAATTGTACTCTTTTTTCAAATGTGATTATTCTCGATGTTTTCTTCTGGATTAGTTATAAGCATGAATTCTTAATTGCTCATGTTTTGCTGATTCAATATTGTTAATTACTGTAACAAAGAATCCTTCATTGCTCTTTGCTTGTAATCATTTCTCTTCTTCCTCTTGAATATGGTGAAAGATTCTTAGTTGCCTTTCATCCCTTCAAGACCATCCATCCACTTTAAATTTTAAGGATTGTTCTCTGTCTAGCTATCTTGCCCTGTAATACCATCTTGTGTTCAGAAAAGAAATCCAGTAAAGCCATCCTTAGACTCCATAGCCCAATGGACTGAAAGCCCTCAACCTTGCCCTTAGTTTGTGGATTCCACCATTTTCCCAAAACAAATTTTGCATCTATAACTAGCCTAAAATCATTCAAAAACAAAGATAAATCATAAAGAGAGAGCCCTCTCTGGATGCAGATTGGCTAGATTCTGCATCTAAAAGGTTGGTTTGTGGTTACCTCGGGTATACTTTCCTCTTACACAACTTCTAGGAAAACTTGAGTGATAACATAGTGGCGACCATACTGGGGATCTGAATCATTTTTATTTGTTAATATTGTTCACTTATAAGCTATAGACAGAGTCTGAAGATCAGCCAGGTAGCCTTTGAAATTGCTTTTGCTCTGCAATTGCAAAAGTAAATAAATGCTGCTTCAGTCTATCTCTGGTTTAGCTTATAAACTGAACCTTAGTTTCAAACATTTAATCAGACTCTCTAGTTTAATAAATCTTTGAGAAAATTTTAATTAAAAATCTTAAATTTCTTGAAGAGTTTGTAGAAGTTGTTTTGAAAATTCACAAAAATTTGGTTTCCTGAAGAACTAACTTTTTCTTCAGAATTGTTTTATAGGTTTAGATCTGATCTATGATGGTGGACAGGGATCAGACACACAAAGGTTAAAATCATCCACCTGGCGACTCCAAAATCAATTTCACTACTAAGACTCCACTGGAGGAATGAACCTCAAAGAACAATATGGAAAGATCAGGCTTTCAACTTGGATTGTTATCCAAGACATTATGTTCTTTCTAAATTGATAGAGTTTTCCAATGTATATTGTATTTTAGAGAAGATCTTAGAGTAGTTTTTAATTTATCTCTTTTGAAAATTATACATATAAAATCTCCATGCACATTTGAGCATCATTCTTCTGATTTTTTTGATATCATTTTCCAATCAAGATACTGTTGATCAGAGATCAAGAGCTTCAAGTTTCAAAGAAATTCCACAACCAAATAATCCATATTCCAAAGCATTAATAGTGATACTGGATGACATGGTTTATGGAAAATCTTCCATTTGATGAAATTTTAAATGAATTCAGGGATGAGTTATCAAAACTTCAGTTTGATGAGGATTTTCTAAGAGATTTATTTCTTATTTTTAAATCAAGAAAATGTTCTCCTCGAGTTAAAAAATGGCTTCTTGATATAATTTCTGAAAATTATGAAAATGAAATCAAACTTTTGCATTCTCAAATTCAGTCATACAATTTCCGAAATCCTAAAGAGTTCTTTGAAAATCTTCCTTCTCCAAAGCAAGATGAAATTGTACTATCTTTTGACTTGCATATTGAAGATGATTATTCTTTCAAACACAAGACTGAAGAAATAAGTTTATGGTATAATATTCATAATTCAATTGAACAATTAGTCATTGAAGGCCTAGAAGTAAATAACATACATCATGCTTTTATTGATCCTATATCAGATTATATGGAGAATCTTTTGAGCCTAAATTTGCAAACATGTTTTCTCTATAAGGATCAAATACATCAAAAGTGGCCTTTACACATCATATCATTTATTATGAAGGCACATGATCATAACCTACTTCCAATTTTGATCACAAGCAATCAAGTTGTCCATTTATTTTTACATTTACTTGATTGGCTTCATTGGAATTTTTGTATTACCTGATTCAATAAGATTTTAGTAGATTAGAATAGGTAAATGAGTGCCAATAAGCTCAGAATTTTGAGCAATTTTTTTTAGTGTTTCAATTTTCAGCTAGTTTTTCATTAAGTTGGTTTGAAATTTTTTGTGTGCTGTTTTAGATCAGATTTCAGGTTGCAGAAAAGGACTATATTCAATTCAAGATTTTCAACCACAGCAAATGCATGTTTGGGATTGGAACAAGGCAGAAGATTTCCAACTGCGAAACAAAGTTTTAAGTTTTGAATGGATGGTGAATTGCTGAAGTTGAAGCCCGAAGTGAAGGCCCTAAGCTTCAGAAGTTGCACTATCATATGTACAATAAAGCTACCAGAAGAAGGAGATTACATAGTTCAGTTTGAAGACATGTTGAGGCATCTGACCTGCTGTTCTTGACTTTCCACAAGGAAAATCCATCCCCAAAAGCCATCCCCAAGTGGAGCCAGTGTTAGCCTCCTATATCAATAGGTTTCATCTTTCATGATTGTCTGGATGGAAGTATGGAATATGTTCAAACCTTCTTACTTGAGCAAAGGTGTTCCATATTCTTTAAAAACCAAAAAAATCAAAAAATTTAAAAAATGTAAAGAGGGTATACCCTAAAAGAAAGATCAAAGGGTAAAAAGAATAAAAATGGTCAAAAAGAGAAAAAATGAACCCCAAGCAAAAAATAGACCAAGGAAAGTGTGCAAATCCAAATGCCACTAAATTTTACTCCGTTGTAATAAATCAATTGTGTGCATCTTGTGAAACTTTTGCCACAATTCATGAATAAGTCAAACTGTTTAAACTTGGCTTAGTCATATTTCAATTTCATGTTATAGATTAGAGAATAAATATCTAGCCAAACAGTTTAATCTTGGCAGATAAGTAGCTAGGTAGAGTGAATAAAAAGGTGCTCAACAGTTTAATCTGAGCCCTTGGATGTAATAAGGGTAGAAATAGATAGATTCATCATGTAAAAAGAAAATATTGATCAGGGTTTGCAAGTCTAAATGCACCCTAATGAAGAAGAAAAAATGGTAGTGTTAAGTAGATAGGGTAGGTAGATGGTGCTTCAAAGTGTTTTCTGATGAATGGTGCTGCTACATGTTGGTTAATCATTTACTTTCATCACAAGTACTAAAGCAGGAAATACACTGGAAAATCACAGCAAGCAAAGTCAAATTCATTAACCTCCCTCATCATTTTTCCCCCTCAAGAGTTTTACTAATTTCCCCCCAAAAAAAGTACTAAGGTAATTTGAGATCAAAGGGGCTCAAGGCATTTCCTTGACTTCTGGAGGGACCGGACCCTCGGCCTAATGATCAAAAAGACCTAAGCACTTGAAATAATCCATCATTGTTATCTTCCATCTTTAACCCTTTCCTAAGTAAAATCCTATTTTACTTAGGAAAGTGATGCAAAATTCCATAAAAATCCCTCAAGATTAAATTGCTATTCTAAGAAGTGTTGGAGATAAAATGTTGCAATTTACTTCACAAGTGATCACTTTCTTAGACATGTAAAAATATTTTGAGTTTCCTTGTCCTTTGCCATATTAACATTTAATTCTACTATATTAAATCCCTAGTGAAATCCCTTTTCCTAAGTATATAACTCCCTTTTTATAAATATCCCCAAAACCCATTTATTATAATGTTTACCAAAGTATATATTCCCGCACATTGAAAATAAACACCCCGCTTTATAAGCCCTTTGGTTTAAACTATAGCCTTATACATAAGTTCCGCCCCTATGATGAATTAATTATATTAATTCATTCATCATATGATACTATAAGTAAGTTTAATACCAAAACATATTAATAAACTTTGCAAAAGTCTATGCCACCGTGGTCCGTCCACGTGGCATTCCACCTGGCCAAACTCCGTCGCAATCCATTTCATAATATTCATGTATTAATGAATCACTGGATCAATTTCCACCATTTCGCCATTAACTTCTCCCTGTGGTGATTGAGATCACGCATTAAACCTTTTTAAATCTTTACCTGCCCACCTTTGAATGTATGTTCTCTCCCTTTCTGCACATGATCGTCTGTCACATCGACGTGATCGTTAATCCGCTGCCCATCCCTTGCCAAAGATGTTAACCAAATGGGGATGGGCGGTTTTTGAAAGTCAAACTTCCACGTGGCAAGCGTCCTGTGGAATCGCTGCTCTCTCGACTTTTACCACCCTCGTCCATAAGCGGTGCGGGCTCACCGCTTACCACTTACTGCATACCGCCGGCCCCACGTCCCTACGTCATCCAGTACCACCATGACGTCACACCTCGAAAAAAACAAAAACCCTTTTTAAACTTGTAAATAAGCCATTTTCCACGTTTTTTCGGTTGTTTTTAGTTTCTGAAAGCGACAGAGCTCCCGCTGCAATTTTCAAATTTCACTGCAAATACACCAATTTACTCCGAAATTCCGCTGCGCCCGTGTTGAAGAATTTCCCCGCCATTGCTCATTACCTGTTAAAGAACCAGTTTCCATCTAAAAACAGGTATTTATCATTTCGCGCCCCGACTGTAAGTCAAGCTTAGTTTCCTTTGATTTTTCTCTGAAAAAGTGGTTAAAAATCATTGCTGAGTCCTCCCTGAAGATTTTAAACCTGTGAAATTGCCCCCAAAACCTGCACATTGTTCCAATTTCCTCCTTTGTCAGATATCCCGTCCGGTCTGTAAGAAAAAAACGAAAACCTCCATTTTGAATCCACAAGAACCAAAATGGAGGTCCCGGCAGCTCTTAATATCACTCCATTGAATGCTCCTCACCGTGAATTGGACTATTTACCTCTGATAGATGAAGATTTCCAAATAAAAGACCTGGGTTTCGATGAAAGTCCCCGATTGAGCTTTTGTCGCTGCAGAGACGAATTCTCAAAAGGGCAAGACCTTATAGGGTTGTGGGAATCCAATCTCCCAAGGTATCTCATCCCCTCAGTCATTATTTTCCCAGAAATTGTCCACTATTGCCATTCTAACTATGATCCAACTCAAAGAGCAGTAATGTCCCCTAACCAGAATGTCCTTTTCCCAATTACTGCTCAGTCTAACACAGTAAAGAACAATCAAAGAGTATCAGGATTAAAGAGTATCAGTGGTTAAAGTGTATCAGGTAAAAGTCAGAGTGAAAGTTAAAATGAAGTTACAGAGCAGTCAAAGGTAAAACAGTAAAAGTAATTACAGAGGCAGTAAAATGGTAAAAAGAGATGAAAATATTTTCACCAACATTGAAGTTTATCTAAAGTGAAAGTAAAACAGTCAAAGGAACAAAAAAGTGAAAAGATGAAAAATACAACAAGAAGGAACATTTTTGCAGAAATTGCATATTTCAGTCATAGTTTTGCAGAAACTATTGTGATCAATAAAAGATGAATTTTACAAAACTGAAGGAGGTTTATGTTCTTAAGAGGACCATCTACAAAAACCTCTCTCACTTTTCTAACAGCTATTGTGGTTTTGGAAATATTAAACAAAGTTGGAAAGCACTGTTTGCAGAAAATTACAGTCAAGTCATCATTTTGCAGAGAATATTGTGGCCAATCCGAAATACATTTCACAAAACTGAAGGAGGTTTTTGTTCCTAAGAGACCCATATAAAAAAACCTATCTCAGTTTTTGCACAGTGGTTTTATAATGAGAGATACATGCGCATCTTTACAGGCCATTTTTCAGACTCTGTAAAACTCTGTTTTACACATATTTGTTACAGAGAATATTATGCACAGCTGGAGAGGAATTTTAGGAAAGTGAAAGAGGTTTATCTCACCAACATATTTATCCACAATAACCTCTTTCACTTTTTACATATCTATTACGTATTGAGAAATACGAAGATATCATTGGACCCCAAGTTTGCAGAATTGTTGGAGCAGATTGCACAAAGAAAGGAAGCAGTTAGTGACTTGGATGCCTCATCATCAACTAAGATTTGGATCAAATTCGAATTCTCCTCTTTGTCATCACCTATCCATCAAAAATAGTGCCAAATAGTTTGAGTGTACTTTACTTTAGTTCTATTTATGTAAATAGTTGGAGAGATTTGTGAACCAATTTTGATATTTGTTTCAAGATATTTTAGTTTAGAATTTGTATAAATACTCCACTCTTGGAAGCATTTGGGGTGGATTCTATTACTCTGCTGTAACATTGAGGTTTTCGGAATAAAAAGCTTTTGGACAAATTTACTTGTGGCTTACTGGATGACGTTTTGAAGCATTGGACTTGTTGCAGGATTCATGTGTTGGACTTCAGTTCAATAAGTTTTCCAACCCTTGTGTTTAAATTTTATATTAGTTTATGCTATCATCATATCCATTTCTGAAAAGTTTACATAAAAGATTGAAACAGAATTTGCTTAATTGTACTCTGTTTTCAAATGTGATTATTCTTGATGTTTTCTTCTGGATTAGTTATAAGCATGAATTCTTAATTGCTCATGTTTTGCTGATTCAATATTGTTGATTACTGTAACAAAGAATCCTTCATTGCTCTTTGCTTGTAATCATTTCTCTTCTTCCTCTTGAATATGGTGAAAGATTCTTAGTTTCCTTTCATCCCTTCCAAGACCATCCATCCACTTTAAATTTTAAGGATTGTTCTTTGTCTAGCTATCTTGCCCTGTAATACCATCTTGTGTTCAGAAAAGAAATCCGGTAAAGCCATCCTTAGACTCCATAGCCCAATGGACTGAAAGCCCTCAACCTTGCCCTTAGTTTGTGGATTTCACCATTTTCCAAAAACAAACTTTGCATCTATAACTAGCCTAAAATCATTCAAAAACAAAGATAAATCATAAAGAGAGAGCCCTCTCTGGATGCAGATTGGCTAGATTCTGCATCTAAAAGATTGGTTTGTGGTTACCTCGGGTATACTTTCCTCTTACACAACTTCTAGGAAAACCTGAGTGATAACACGAAGTTCAGTGGTGCATTAGTTAATGCAGGTTGTAATCAGTTTAACTCAGTTAAGTGAGTTAAACTCAGTTTTTCTAGTTGTAACTGTTAGATACACTAGTAAGAGATCAAGAGAATTAAATATTAATTAATTCACAATTAGTCATCTCTCATGGAACTGAGGATTTACTATTATTAGCTGCATGCATGTTAGATCCAGTGGAGACCCAGTTGAGATCTATGTGAAAGGGAAGTTGGCTATCAATTGTAGGATTATTCGATTGCACCCATGTGACCAAACACCCATTGGAGTGCCCTTGATACTTGCGTAGTAAAGGAAGGCCAAAATTCTTATTCTTTAGGGATTGCATTCATCAGGGATTGCGCAAGCAAGGAAGGCTATCAGGAAGCAGTAAATATGCTAAGTATTGGTCAATTTTATGTGTGACAGTGTGTGACAATTAGCTGAGTACAGGAGGGATCTTGTGAGAAGAGTTGTATGTAATTGTTTCACGATTCCATGTTGAATATACAATAGAAGATAGTTGGGTATTGAGCAGCAAGCTTCTCCCAGGAAATTATTTGTGTTGTGGCTTGATTTATTCTTCTTTGCTTCATGTGATTGGTGATTGTGTTTTTTAATTCTGCAAAAAATTTGTAGAAGTGATTCAGTATTTAGCTTTAGTACATTTTTAGATCAGATTGAATCCATGATATACATGCTTGTTGTATAATTTATACATGGTATTAGAGCACAGGAAATCACAATTGTGAAGGAGGAGTTGAGTTTGTGACTAGATAGAATTCGAATTTGCAGAAAGACTTCCTTGGTGCTATAGCTGATTTAGGATCGAAATGGCTTTCAATGGCTTGAGGTTGGAGTATGCACTCGAGGGCAGCTGAAACTATATTTCTTGGAAGGACAGGATAGAGGCAGTACTCGACGAAAATGGCTTGAAGGAATCCATTGACAATGATGGTCCTAAACATGTTGTGAAAGATGCCGCAAATCTTGATGCATGGAAAAATAAAGTGGCGAAGGTGAGGAGGATCCTATTGGAGGAAGTACGAGACCACATTGTCTCAAGCCTCCATGGGAAAGCCAAACCATATGCAATGTGGAAGGCTTTCACAGATCTATTTCAGAGCAACAAAAACCATAGGAAATTTGTTCTCAAAGATAAACTCACAAAGATCAAGATGGCGAAAGGAGACTCCATAACAAAATATGTAACAAATTTTGTGCAATGTCAGGATGAATTGGGGAGCATTGGTATAATTGTCGCTGATGATGAACTGGGGAGCATTGGTATAACTATCACTGATGATGCTTTGGTGAGCTTGGCTCTCCTAGGACTTCCCAAACGTTGGAACAACTATCAAGACTCTGTCAATGGAAGGGAAAAGCTGCTAGATTAGGAACGACTATGGTTGGATTTGGTGTAGGAGGAGTTCAGACAGAAGACCAGAGATGCATATTCATCTAAGAATGAAGTGAAGAAGATTGTGCTTTAGCTACCAAGGCGAAGAAGGGGAAGGGGAATAAATTCCATTCCAAATCTGAGTCCAAAGATGACAAGAAGCGGGATATGTCTAGGGTGAAGTGTTTTCACTATCACGAGCATGGGCATTATGCTACAAATTTTCCACAAAAGAAGAAGAACAAGAAGGTTGGAGGATTTTCAGCTGGTGAGGCTTTGACCACACAATTTGAGCTTGAATTCTCGTTGATCACATGCATGGTGTCAAGTGCATTGGGATCTGTGTGGTATTTGGATAGTGGCGCTTCCTTTCACATGATGGGAGACAAGGAACTTTTGAGTTGCTTGGAGGAGAAGGATCTCTAGATGGATATTGAAATGGGTGATGACAGGCGATACAGTGCTACCGGGATTGGTACCATTACCTTTCAAAGGTAGTCAGGTAAACCCTTTCAATTAAAATATGTAATGCATGTACCAGGTTTGAAGAAAAATTTAGTCTCAATTGCAATGTTGGAGGATAGAGGCTATGATGTTGTTTTTAGTGAAGGAAAAACTTTCCTGCAGGACAAAAAAAGAGGACAAGCCAAGAAGATAAGGATTTGAATTAAGAATCTCTACAAGTTGGATGTACATGGTTGCATATTATTGATGGGCAAGGCGAAAAAAGTGGTGAGCCAGGATAAGGGTGAATTATGGCGCAGGAGATTGGGCCATCTTCACCATGGAGCCTTGAAAGTCATGCAACAAATTTCTACTGGTCTTCCCAGGGGTACACTTGCATAGTCAGACACATTCAAGTGATTTACTATGGGAAAATATGTAAAGGCCGCCTTTCATGACAAGGAGAACTGAGCTTCGGGGATCCTTGAGAGAGTCCACATAGACGTGTTTGGACCATTCTCTGTTACTTCGAGAGAAAAACATAAGTACTAGGTGATATTCGTTGATGAATTTTCTCGTAAGTGTTGGATCTTCTTCATGCAAAAGAAAGATCAGACATTCTCAAAGTTTCTTGAGTTTAAGGCACTGGTGGAGAAAGATTCATTGAAGAAATTGAAGGCTCTTAGGAGTGATAATGGTGGTGAATACATCTCTAACGAATTCAATAAATTATGCAATAAAGAATGAATTTGAAGAGAACTAATAGTGCCTCATAACCCACAACCGAATGGGGTTGTTGAAAGAAACAACAGAACGATTATGGTTGCAGCAAGAGCGATGTTGCATGATCAAGGCCTACTGCTGCATCTGTGGGTGGAAGCATGCAACACTGCAATATTTGTGTAGAACCATTATCCTCATAGGATACTTGTCATGAGTACACCTGAAGAGGCTTTCACTGGTAAGAAACCTGATGTTTCACACTTTAAGATTTTTGGCTCATCTTTTTATTTGCATGTGACCAAAGACACCAAGAAGAAGCTGGAACTAACAGCTAAGATCCAGGATTTTGTGGGGTACACTCAAACACCCCACAACTATTGAGTGTATTTTCCAAACAATAGAATGATCGTTGTGCGAAAGGATATAAAATTTTATGAGGAGAAAGCCATGCAGTTGTCCCTTGAGAGGGAGTTGGACTTTCATGCAGAGGAGGAACTGTTGGTTCCCAAGGATGAGCCTCAAGATGTGGAGCAACCACATGTGGAGGATCATGGAGTGGAGGAAAACACTCATGCAGAGCCATCTACTAGATATTACATAAGTGTTATAGGTCAATTTGGGCACCATTCCTAGTGACCTGGTTAACTGGACATCATCTCCAGGACCAATGAATAAGGTCTATCATCCCCTATCATTTCAGTTGTTATATGCCCTAAGACAATGAACAAGACAAATCATTTAAGACTTTAATATGCAAAGGTTTCCAAGATTTGAAGTTTATAATATATCATATGAGAGCTCATCAACGCTGCCTCTAAAGGGACTAAGTGCGTTGCATATGCAAGTAGCCCCATGCAAGGCTACTCTGCAAAGCACTTCCCGACACTCATAGGTGCGTTGGTCACATTGGGAGCGAAATTCTCATTGTTCCGGAATCTCCACATGGCCAGTGTCTTCTAGAAGAGTTCATATGTTTCAAACTTCGAATCCATGTGTCGATTTGACATCTACAATATTGGGAGCATGTATTTCCTATTATTGGAAATTCATTGATTGTGAAACTACCTTTAGATCCTCTATAGATTGAGCACAGATCTTAGTGTTTGGGAAGGAAGAATTTGTGTAGAGAAATTCTGGTGGAATTTCAATTGAGGAGATTTATTTGAGTGACATATTGCTAGAGATATCTACATTGTGATCGAGTTGGGATGCTGCTGGAGATGGTGACACTAAATCAATCACTGGGTGTTAACCTCCCCTTCTATCATCAATAAAGATTACTGCTTATTTTTCCCTATATGCATCTGTATAAGCTTTGATTTTCAATATCATGATTTCTTAGTTGATGTATATGGTTTATGATTTATTCATTTAGCTAAATAACTTGAATAGACATTTGTATTATTGCTATGTCTTGTTGTTTAGTGTTCATTCTTGCATGAAATATTTTTCACAGTCGGTTGGAATTTGAAGCTATAGCAAAAGCGACAGAAGGAGACTTTGGAAGTGCTTAGATCCCAAGTAAGGTCCTTAATTCATTCTATGTGTCTGTTTACAGTTAGTAAATATAGTCATAAAGTATTTGACATGTTGTTCTAGATTAAAACCTGTTTAGGGAAGAATGATTTATCCGTAATTCATAATTCTGCATAAAAAATTAGTGACTCCACTGGGGAGATTTACCTTCATCCTAGGAGTATTTGCCTCTATTTATATCTGTTTATTCACCCAGTAGAATTTACTCAAAAAGTTTAGGATTTTTGAAATCAAAATTTGCATTATAAATGTGTTTAGTAGCTTCAGTTTTGAATCTTCATTGTGCCCAACGCATTGTTGCTCAAGACACAATGCTTCGCAGAGCACTCTCTCCCATTCAGGGGTGTGTTGCAGAGCACTCTCTCCCATTCAGGGGTGTGTTGCAGAGAAATTTATCCCATTCAGGGGTGCTTTCCAGAGCACTGTCTCCCACTTAGGGGTTATTTACAGAGAACTGTCTCCCACTCAGGGGTGCTTTGTAGAGCATTGTCTCCCATTCAGGGGTGCTTTGTGTTAGCCACCTATAAAATTTTGGCATAACAAACAGGTGGCTAAATGTTTCTGAACCTTCAAGAGAAACATTTCCCTTGAAAAGCTTTCATTCTTGAAGCCTCTATGTGTATTATGTTCCTTGAAGAACATTCACTACTGTTTCCATTGAAGAATCTTGCTGATTGGTGAAGAAAACTACTATCAAAGAGGCGCCCATTTTCTTCCTTTTCATTCCCACAATTTCACCCTTATTCCCTTCATAAAATCCCTCAAAACATCCTTATTTAACCTCTAAACCTCCAAAAACTCCTTTTAAACCTTATACCTCCCCTTATCTGGTTTAAAAATGCCTCCTTTCATCCACTAGAACCCTTTTCTAAGCCTTAAAAACCCTATTTTTTGGCCTAAAATCACCCCTTTAACACTTTAGGGCTTAAGCCCCTTTCGGCTTATCCTTTAACCTTTCCTTCGCATATAACTTGTGCCTACGACCAAGCGCTAAGGCTGAATCGCTAATTACAATTGGATTTTTCACCTTTCTTCTGTTAATATAACCCGCCCCTTCTTCTAATCCTGACCGTCCGATCGTAGAATCCAACGATCGAGATTAAACCATTTCTCCGGCCATAACTCTTCACCACACCATTCGATCAATCTGGACCGTTGATCTCCCCTCTAATCTAACGGCCCTCGCATAATCACATAATCGCAAAGGCTTAAATTCCCTACCGTGTGACCTCTGTTAGAAAATTAAATATTACAGAGAAATGCAACACATAAAATATGCGAAAAATAAAATCACACGAAACACATAAAACTAGAGAGACACAGATATACATGGTTCACTGAGTTTGGGCTACGTCCACCCCGAATAGCCAGTCCTTCCTTTTTATTATCGAGCAAAAATTGAAGAGACAAAACCTACAGCAGATCCGCTGTAATATCCTCTATTCTCTCTCACAGTCTCCCTCTCTGTTTCTCGCTCCGAGAATACACACATACAATACAAAACTGCAATACAATACCCTCATAAAAGCAAGAGGTTTCCTTCTAGGGAAAAAAACCCTAAACTAAACATAACTTCTACCGTCAGATCATTTTCCTAATGAACGGCCCAGATTGACTAGAAATTACTATACTTTTACAAGGCAATTTTACATCTGTTTTTAGCTTCGGGGGCACTGCCCCGAAAACCCCCGCCAGGGGGGGCCTTCTAAAAGAATTGTTGCCCCCCTGGACCCCCCATGGAAATGATTAATTACGGGCGGCATTGTCGCCCCTTTTAAGGTACAAGGGTCCAATGCTGTGATACAAAGTAAACAAGATAATCAAGCTCCACACCCAACAATCTCCCACTTGGAGACTGATTCTAGAAACTCCACCACTGCTTCATTTGCTGGACAATGAATCCTCTTTGGACTTAGCTGTTTCTCATCTTCATCGTCATCCTTGAAGTCCAATTGAAACTGAGCATGTTCTCAGTTTCTCCCTGGTTACAACTTTTGTTAGCATATCTGCAGGATTCTGGCTATTGTGTATCTTTTCCAGCTTCAACTCTCCATCTTCCAATACTGAACGTATGAAATGGTACTTGAGATGTATGTGTTTAGTCCTGGAATGAAATGCTGAGTTCTTTGCAAGATGAATAGCACTTTGGCTATCACTGTATAGTGTGCCCATATCATGCTTCTTACCCACTTCATCGATAAACCTTTGTAACCAAATCATTTCTTCACTAGCCTCTATAGCAGCAACATACTCGGCTTCTGTTGTTGAAAGTGCAACAACACATTGGATTTTTGAAACCCAACTGACAGTTGTTCCACCTACAGTAAATACATATCCTGTAGTGCTCCTCCTATTATCTCTGTCACCTACCATATCTGCATCAACATATCCCTGTAGAGCAATGTTTGAACCACCAAAGCATAATGCTTGATTTTTGGTACCTCTCAAATATCTGAGAATCCATTTTACTGCCATCCAATGTTCTTTTCCTGGATTATTCATGTACCTGCTTACAACTCCCACTGCATGTGCAATATCGGGCCTTGTGCAGACCATTGCATACATTAAGCTTCCAACTGCTGATGCATATGGAACTTTAGACATATAATCCATGTCTTCTTGGGTCTTTGGGCACATCTCCTTACTAAGTTTGAAATGGCTAGCAAAAGGTGTACTAACTGGTTTTGCATTCTTCATATTAAATCTTTTCAACACCTTTTCTATGTACTCATTCTGAGACAGTGTTAATTTGCGATTTTTCCTGTCTCTAGTTATCCTCATACCAAGGATTTGTTTTGCAGCTCCCAAATCCTTCATTGCAAATGAATTTTCCAATTTTCTTTTGAGAACATTTATTTCCTACATGTTAGATCCTGCAAAAAGCATGTCATCTACATACAATAACAATATAATATAGCTGCCATCATTTTGCCTTTTTAGATAAACACAATGATTAGAGTGACATCTAGTATAACCTTTTTCAGACATAAACTTGTCAAATTTTAGATACCACTGCCTTGGAGCCTGTTTTAAGCCATACAAGCTCTTCTTTAACCTGCACACCAATTTTTCTTTCCCTTTTACCTCATATCCTTTTGGTTGCTGCATGTATATCTCTTCCTCCAAATCTCCATGGAGAAATGTTGTCTTTACATCTAACTGTTCAAGATGTAAATATTTCACTGCTACAAGACTTAAGATAGTTCTGATTGAATTCATCTTAACAACAGGAGAAAATATTTCATCAAAATTAATTCCTTTATTTTTTGCAAACCCCTTCACCACAAGTCTACCTTTGTACCTCTGTTTTCCTCCATCTTCTTCCTTCAGCCTGTAAACCCATTTATTCTGCAATGTAGTTTTACCTGCAAGCAACTTGACTAAGTCCCAAGTCTGGTTATGCATTAAGGAGCCCATCTCTTCTTCCATGGCTAGCTCCCACTTCTTCCTGCTTTCAACCTGCATTGCTTCTTCATAACATTCAGGTTCACCAGAATCAGTCAACAATAAATAATATAATGAAGGAGAGTATCGTTCAGGGGGTCTACTTATCCTAGTAGATCTTCTAACACCACTTTCAGGTGTTTGAGGTGCCTGTTGCTGTTGTGGTGGTTGCTGCTACTATGGTTGTTGATTATTATTATTTTCAGGCACCTTTACTTTTTCAGTTATCTCATCAAGAACCGTGTATTCCTTGCTTTCTTTTTCCTGTTTCTTTTCCTGCAGCTGATTCTTATACAAGACCTTTTCATTGAATATTACGTCTCTGCTCCTAATGATTTTGTGATTTTCATAATCATATAAGCGATAACCAAATCATTAGCACCATATCCAATAAAGGTACATTTCTTTGATTTTGCCTCAAGCTTTGTTCTGTTTTCTTTATTAATATGGACAAAGGCCTCACAACCAAAGGCTTTAAAAAATAGTAGTTTACCTTTTTACCTGTCCATGCTTCCTCTGGAATACCACCATCCAAGGAACTTGAAGGCCCTCTGTTTATTAGATAAACAACGGTATCTACAGCATCTACCCAAAATTGTAAAGGCAATCCTGCATGCAATCTCATGCACCTTGCACGCTCCATGATTGTTCTGTTCATCCTTTCTGACACACCATTTTCTTGTGGTGTTCTTGGAATTGTCTTCTCTCTACGAATTCCATGCTCTGAACAGTACCTATCAAACTCTTTGCTGCAATACTCACCTCCATTGTCTGATCTGAGACACTTCAACTTCTTTCTTGTCTCAATCTCAACCAAAGCTTTCCATTTCTTGAAAGTATCAAATACATCAGATTTATTCTGAATACAATAAATCCATGTTTTTCTAGTTGCATCATCAATAAAAGTAACATAATAATGAGAGCCACCGAGAGATGATACCTGAGCAAGTCCCCATACATCTATATGCACAAGCTCCAATTTTTCGCTCTTCTTTTCTTTCCCAACTCTGAGAAATCTGACTCTCTTCTATTTTCCATAAATACAATTCTCACAGAAATCCAAATCAACATTCTTCAAACCTGGCAACAAATTTCTTGAGTGAAGAATCTTAATTCCCTTCTCACTCATGTGTCCGAGTCTATGATGCCATAATGCTGCATATGCTCCTTTGGAAGTTAAAGCATTAACAGAGTTAGAAATACCATTGCATAAATACAATGTACCAACCTTTTCACCTTTTGCTATTACCAGCGCTCCTTTGGTGACCTTCCAAGTTTTATCTGTGAAAGTTGTCACACAACCTTCACTGCCTAACTGTCCTATTGAAATCAGATTTTTTTTCAGATCTGGAACATGCCTTACCTCCTTTAGTAGCCATTGGTTTCCATTATGTTGTTTTACAAGAACTTTACCCATTCAAACAATTTTACAGGGTTTATCATCACCCAAACGAACTTGTCCAAAATCTCCTTGAACATAGTCATGAAAATATTTCTTATCAGGTGTGGCATGGAATGAAGCCCCTGAATCTACAACCCAAGAATCAGTAACATTCTCGAAAGAAAGAATCAAAGCATCTTGTAACACATCACCTGTCACATTTGCTTCATGATTGTTTTCTTGCTGTGTGTCTCCTTCTTTTCCCTTCCGAGATCTACAGTCTTTCTTTAGGTGTCCTTTCTTTCCGCAATTCTAGCACACTATCCCCGATCTAGACTTAGATCTGCCTTTCCTTGATTTACTGCGATATCCCGAGCTCTTTCCTCTTTCCATTCTTCTTCCCCTAGACTCTGCACTCAAATCATTACCTGATGTCTCACCAGAGCTTTTCCGTCGCATTTCCTCACTAAGGATAGCACCAACAACATCATCAAACTTTAAAGTACTAGATCCAGAGACAGAGTTACTAATGGCCATTACTAAACCATTCCAACTCTCTGGCAATGAGCACAAGAATAAAAGAGCTCTAACTTCATCATCAAAGTTTACCCCTACAGAACTTAACTGACTGGTAACTGTATTAAATTTGTTTAAATGGTCTGCAACAGATCTATCTTCCGACATATTCATATTAAATAGTCGTTTCATAAGAAATACCTTGTTTGAGGTTGAGGGTTTTTCATATAGTTTCGCCAAGGTCTGCATCAAACCCTCTATTGTTGTTTCCTTCGAAATAATGAAGGCGACTGACGCCGCAAGACACAACCGTACTGTTCTGAGTGCCTTTCTATCGAGAATGTTCCATTCCGTGTCTGTCATGGCTGCCGGCTTCTTTGTTTTTCCGCTCAATGGTAGGTACAGATATTTCTGATACAGATAATCTTCCATCTGCATCTTCCACAGAGGAAAGTTTTGGCCGTTAAATTTCTTGACCCTAAACTTACCATCGTCCGCCATTGCTCCCACTCGAACCAGGAACCCTTCTTTCCTGCGAGTTTATCAGCCAAATATACCTTCGGCTCTGATACCAGTTGTTAGAAAATTAAATATTACAGAGCAATGCAACACATGAAATATGCGGAAAATAAATGCACACAAAACACATAAAACTAGAGAGACACAGATATACGTGGTTCACCCAGTTTGGGCTACATCCACCCCGAACAGCGAGTCCTTCCTTTCTATTATCCAGCAAAAATTGAAGAGACAAAACCTACAACAGATCCGTTGTAATATCCTCTGTTCTCTCTCACAGTCTCCCTCTCTGTTTCTCACTCCGAGAATACACACATACAATACACAGCCGAAATACAATACCCTCATAAAAGCGAGAGGTTGCCTTCTAGGGCAAAAAACCCTAAACTAAACATAACTTCTACCGTCAGATCATTTTCCTAATGAACGGCCCAGATTGACTAGAAATTACTATACTTTTACAAGGCAATTTTACATCTGTTTTTAGCTTCGGGGGTGCTACCCCCGAAACCCCCGCCAGGGGGGGACTCTGAAAAGTGCTGCTGCCCCCCCCTGGACCCCCCATGGCAGCAATTAATTACGGGTGGTGTTGCCACCCCTTTTAAGGTACAGGGATCCAATGCTGTGATACAAAGTAAACAAGATAATCAAGCTCCACACCCAACAACCTCCGCCAATGTGATGCTCCGATGAGATCCCAACTGTTCATTTCCCTTGATCCAACGGCTAGCGCTTAATCACATCATGCAAGTCTCAAGTGTCATCCCCTTGTCTCATCCGATGTGCAATCCCCGATTAAATCTTGGTCATCCTTTCTACAGATCCAATGGCCAGGATCTATCCCGCGCCATATAACACCTTTCCCCATCACATCCATTCTGCACCGTCTGATCTGGGCCCTCCGATCCGACGGCTGATATCGCATTTCGCAAAAAAATTTTGATAGGAGGTTAACACGAGAAAAAAAGTCTGAAACCAGTGGTATTCAAAAGGACACATGTCAAGAAACGTACTGTATCGCATTATTCTTGGTGAAACCATTTACCACCATTTTATTTTGTGAAAACCACCAATGGTTTTCCTAGCCATTGATTACTCTAATCTAATAGCCCTGATCTAACCTCGCCGCCTCCCATACTCATCCATTTAACCTTCTTAACAACTTCATGAATGGATCTCAGCCGTAGATCTCCATTGACATATCTAAATCGATGGCTCCATTATTACCTTGCTCCCAAACCTCCAAAGCCAATTCTAAATCCATTTTCCACAGGATTTTATTAATTTTGTTTGTTTTTTGGCAAGTTATAAAGGTTTTCTCCCACAGTTTTGAAATATCACGCAGGCCATTATCCATGAAGAATGAAAAGCTACAGGATTCAAACTATGATTTTACCCATGCCTTATAAGCTTTGGTGACATCATGAAGCCTTCTGTGCGCCTGCAAAAAACACAAAAATGCAGTGAACATCAACTAAACAGAGAGTATCAGTGCCTAAAGCATAATTAGAGCCAGATCAGTGAAACATGAAGGACAGATCAGTAGAGAAGCCTCTACACGCCAAATCAAAGAGGCTAGTCACTTTCCATCGAACCATACTGCCCCCTGCAATCCTATTTGCATTAACACAGGTCACAGTCAAGGCAGTCAAAGGAATCATCAATATATATGCAGCTAAGAAGTAAATTTCCAGCCTACCAGAGCTTCCGAAAGTCAAACAAAACAACCAGAGTACAAATAACGAGAGAAGGCGCATTTAATGAAGTATGGAGCATGTTTTTTCTTCTCCATCAAGCCTCCCAGAGGCCGAGAAGCACTAAATTCTTCATTTAATTGGGCCAAAAATATCTTCTGTTACTTCACCTCCTCATTCCTCTATAAGAACCCCTGTAAATTTAATTGAAAAGGTCGTTGGTGGTTGGAATTTTATCGATTGTTTGAACTGTTATTGAGGAGAAGCAATTGAGTAGTTTATAATATAGTAGGTTGGGAAGAAAAGTATGAAATATAAAGAGACATTGGACTCAAAGTATGTGACTGGTTTTGCACATCAATTGAACAAGCAGATTCACAGGATCCTGGTCTATATTATTGGTGATGTTTTCCTTACTCTAATTGTCTCCTTTCATGTTTTTCCATACTGTCCATTATTCTCTGATAAAGAACATCAAGCATATATTAGGACATACTATTGTAAGTACCCTAAGTCTCACTATTAAATATTTATCTTTATGTTTTCCTCCGATTGTGTATCTAAGAACAAATTCAGCGTAATTTAACCAGTATAGAAGTTGGTTTGTCCATGCTTACTGATGTATGAATTTAGATTTTGTTTCCTAGATGTTCTTGACTGGATTTAGCTGAAAGAATTGAGAAACTGGGAGATTAGAGTTAGCCCTGTCTCACTAGGTTCCTTTTCCAACAGTTAACCTTTCTAAGATCCCTTCGAGTTAGTTTCAAAAGCATTGAAGGTTCAAAGTATTTCTCTGATCTTAGGCCTTACTCTATCTTTAATATTAAATGTTTTCTACTTTCTGAAAGTGGTTATGAGGATTGCTGGATTGTTTTTCCTTAAAAGTATGCTGAAAGGAGGCCTAGATTTAAATGACATCTGACCTGATCTTAAGCTACCCTTTGTGTCATTACTGAGAGTTTCCTTTGAAGTATGTCAAAAGCAGGATAGGTTCAAACTCCTTACCTGATCTTAGGCTGCACTTTGGTTTCTTTCTTTCACCCATTCTTAATGTTCCATTCCACCATATATCTAAAAATATCCTTTAGTATAGATGACTTGCCCTATGGAAACCCTTGGATAGTTGTTATGCAAGTAATCCCCTTTCATGACTCCATAGCCTAATGGATTGGCACTTCTCTTGACCTATCTTCTGATGTCGAAACATCCTTCTATTTAGTTCCTTATTTACTTCCATAACCTTCTCAGTTAACGGTCTCCAACCAAACAAGCAAAATAAAAAACCCCTGTGTTTCATACCTAGCCTAATACCTTAAATTGACCTTCAAAGATATATCATTCTTTGCATTAATAGAGAGATCACTCTCTGGATCCAGGAGGGCTAGATCCTGAGATATAAAAAAAATTTGATGTTGTCTCATCATTTGGTATTGCCAAATCTTCCAAATCATGGGAACCACAACATAATGGCAACTCCACTGGGGAACTTCTGAGTAAATTTTATCTCAAATATCCTTAAGACCTTAGAAGACACAAAATCTCTGGTTAGATTGGTATTCAATTGCTGATGGTGGACAAAAGCCCGCTTCTAAACATTCAAATTGATTCACCTAGTGACTCCACAATTCCTAATAGACCTAAATACTCCACTGGAGGAAGAACCTGAATCATGGCCAGACATTCTAGAAGGATAGAACATTCAGGCTGGATTTGGTTTAAAGAACTCATTGTTTTTATCTACAACTATGTTCTATCCTACTTTAAGCTTGATCAAGTGTACAAATATGAGATGCACACTGATTATAGGAAAGATCTCAAGCCTCAGTCTTCAGACCATGAGCAGACCTATACACCTAAGAAAAACCTAGTGAAACAAGAGCCTCATGTTGTATCTCTCACTCCTAATGAAACTTCAAGCATTCATACGTCTCTTTTTGCACTACCTACACCCACAAAGGTCATAGGAAGATATATGCCTCTAGCTTTGCCTCTTATCTTCCAGCCCCTTCCTGCAGGACTTACAAATAAGCTGCCTCTTTTTGATGGAGAAAATAGAAAGATCACTACTGAGCAACATGTTCAAAATCTTGAGGATTTACTTGACTTATATGAAGTAGAAGAAGATGATGTGAGTATTAGAATGTTTTCCTTATCATTACAAGGAATGGTTAAGAGTTGGTTTAAAGACGTTCTTGCTCGAAGCGTTATCAATTTTCATCAGTTCACTCAAGTTTTCCTTGATAAATGGGTAGTCCTGGGAAATGTTTTCCTCATCATAGAAGAATACCAAAATTTGAAGAGGCAACCAGGAGAGACAATACAAAAATTTTCAGCCAGGTTCAATAAGGTATACAATGAAATACCTACTAATATAAAACCACCTTTGGGATGGGCTCTACTGCACTATCCGAGTTCTTTTGATCCTGATGTGGAATTCCATATAAGAGAAAGAGAGCCTTCTAGCCTTGAAGAAATGCAAAGCATAGCAATTACTATCGAGCACAACATATGGTGTAGGGAGGAAATATTAAGTGTAATAAAGAAGAACCAAGTAGAGCAAAGAAGGCTGATCTCTGTAGAAACCAAGCTGAAGAAACTTATAGAGACAGCCAACAACTTGATAAACATGAAAGAGGAAGAATATGAGGCTAAAAATAGAAATGCTTATTCAAAGGGACCCACACCTTGTCCTCAGGAAAAACAAAGCAGATCACTGCAAGACATAAGCTCCATGAAAATCATGTATGGTGAACAAGATTTCAAATCAGAAGATGAGCTTGCAAATTATTTTGAAGAAAAACTTGCTGAGAATCTTGTAGCTTTGATTGGTGACATTACTTATAATTATGATTCTTCCAGTTTTGATCTATCTGATGATGATTTTTTTGAAGTAGAAGCTAATCCTGCAGGACCATCATTAGTAGATTTGTGGGAGGAAGATCAGTTCCATCAACTTCAAGAAAGTAATGAGCCAAGTCAGGCTATTTATGATACTGATGAAGAAGGTTATGAAAGTCTAGTAGCAGGTGAAGATTCATTGAATCTTCACTCTGCTTTATATCACATCATCAGTAATAATTTCCATGAAGATGGAAGTCAGCAGCCTTTCAGCTCAGAGGATGAGGAAGAAAGAAATGAAGAAACTCTTAAGCAAGTTGAATATCCTGTAACTTTTCCTGAAAGGGTTGAGCTAGTCAAAGAAACCCTTGCTCAAGAGTATGTTAGTCTTTTCACAGAGCTCAGCCCACCAGATCAGAAGATCTCAGAGCTACAAGAGGATAGCACTGCCAAATATGATGATTCCTCCAGTTCAAATGATGATGAAGATGAGGAAGAGTTTCTTTCTCAAGAGGATCTTTTTCCTGATCCAGTGGAAGAGAAAGCAATGCTAGTTGAAAACTACTTGTCAAATACTCACAGCCAGGTATTATTTGAAGATCTTTATGCTCATTTCCTGCAGACATTTAGAGAAGGATCAAAGGTCATCAAGAGCAGCTTGCTTTAGACAACAAGAAACATTTTTGAAGCTGTTGTTAAAAAACAAAGAGAGTGGGAGTGGCCCTGCCTATCCAGCATGCTCAAAGAGATGAGCAGAAAAGACCAGTCATGGGATCATCTAATTGACTGGATGTATTGGAAAAGAGAGTTGGTTAGCTAGACATGTAAATATTTCAAGTTAGAGTAGGGTAGGTAGGAAATCTCAATAAAGCTCAGCCTGTGAGCATTTAGTTAGTTGTTTTAATTTCTGCAAAGTTCAGTCCATGAGTAGTTTGTCTTTATTCCATGGACCTACAACAAACCAGAAAGTCCAATCCTGGTTTGGCTATATTTCAATTTATGTTTTAGAATGTAGAGAATGAAAATCTATCAGACAGTTTAATCCTTGCAGATATTAGTTTAGGTAGATAAAATATCATTCCAACTGTTTAATCTGGTCTCATGGAGGAATAAGGGTAGAATTAGATTAGTAAAAAAATTTGATGATGTAAAAGGTCTGCAAGTCTAAGTGCACCTTGAAGAAAAAATGTTAGGACAGTAGGATGGGTAGGTAGTTGTTTGAGGGAGCATTGCTACTGATATAATGCTTTCATGTTTGTAGTAGCTGATCAAAGAAAAAAGGATGTGTCAAGTACCAGGCATCTGGCCTACTCCCAAAGATTATTTTCTGAGATTCTTGACACCTTCAATAAGATGCCATCCCCATGTGGAGCCACTGTTAGCCACCCATAAAATTTTTGCATAGCAAATAGGTGGCTAAAAATGTTTCTGAACCTTCAAGAGAAACATTTCCCTTGAAAATATTTCATTCTTGAAGCCTCTATGTGTCTTATGTTCCTTGAATAATCTTCGCTATTGTTTCCATTGAAGAATCCTGCTGATTGGTGAAGAAAACTGCTGTCAAAGAGGCTTCCATTTTATTCCTTTTCATTCCCACAATTTCACCCTTATTCCCTTCATAAAATCCCTCAAAACATCCTCATTTAACCTCTAAACCTCCAAAAATCCCTTTAAACCTTATGCCTCCCCTTATCTGGTTTAAAAATGCCTCCTTTCATCCACCCGAACCCCTTTCTAAGCCTTAAAAACCCTGTTTTTTGGCCTAAAATCACCCTTTTAACACTTTAGGGCTTACGCCCCTTTCGGCTTAGCCTTTAACCTTTCCTTTGCATATAACCTGCACCTACGACCAAGCGCTAGGGCCAAATCGCTAATCACAATCGAAGTTTTCACCTTTCTTCCATTAATATAACCCACCCCTTATTCTAATCCTGACCGTTCGATCGTAGAATCCAACCATCAATATTAAACCATTTCTCTGCCCATAACTCTTTGCCACACCCTCCAATCAATCTGGATTATTGATCTCCCCTCTAATTTGACGACCCTCGCATAATCGAATAATCGCAAAGGCTTAAATCCCTTACCCTCTAACCTCCGCCAATGGGATACTACGATGAGATCCCAATCGTTCATTTCGGTTGATTCGACGGCCAGCGCTTAATCGCATCGTGCAAGTCTCAAGTGCCATCCCCTTGTCTCCTACGATTTGTGATCCCCAATTAAATCTTGGCTGTCCTTTCTACAGATCCAATGACCATGATCTATCTCGTGCCATATAACACCTTTCCCCATCGCATCCTTTCCGCACTGTCCGATCTGGGCCCTCCAATCCGACGGCTGATATCGCATTTCGCAAAACTTTTGCGACAGGACGTTAACACCAGAAAAAATTCTGAAACCAACGGTATTCAAAAGGACACGTGTCAAGTAACGTACTGTATCGCATTTTTCTTGGCGAAACCGTTTACCACCGTTTTATTTTGCGAAAACCACCAATGGTTTTCCGCCTCACCACTCTTCTCCTCCACAATGACCTTTCAGTTTTAAATCCTAGCCGTTGATTACTCTAATCTAACGGCCATGATCTAACCTCGCCACCTCCCATACTCATCCATTTAACCTTCTTAACAATTTCATGAACGGATCTAAGCCGTCGATCTCCATTGACATATCTAAATCGAAAACTTCATTATAACCTCGCTCCAAAACCTCCAAAGCGAGTTCTAAACCCATTTTCCACAGGATTTTCTTAATTTTGTTTGTTTTTTTGCAGGTTATAAAGGTTTTCTCCCACAGTTTTAAAATTTCATGCAGGCCATTATCCACGGAGAAAGAAAAGCTACAGGATTCAAGCTATGATTTTACCCATGCCTTATAAGCTTTGGTGACATCATGAAGCCTTCTGTGCACCTGCAAAAAACACAAAAACATAGTGAACATCAGCTAAATAGAGAGTATCAGTACCTAAAGCACAATCAGAGCCAGATCAGTGAAACATGAAGGACAGATCAGCAGAGAAGCCTCTACACACCACATCAGAGAAGCTAGTCACTTTCCATCAACCCATACTGCCCCCTGCAATCCTATTTTCATTAACACAGGTCACAGTCAAGGCAGTCAGAGATATCATCAATATATATGCAGCTCGGAAGTAAATTTCCAGCCTACCAGAGCTTCCGAAAGTCAAAAAAATCTACTAGAGTAAAAATAACGAGCAAAGGCCTATTTAATGAAGTATGGAGCATGTATTTCCTTCTCCATCAAGCCTCCCGAAGGCCGAGAAGCACTAAATTCTTCATTTAATTGGGCCAACAATATCTTCTGTTACTTCACCTCCTCATTCCTCTATAAGAACCCCTGTAAATTTAATTGAAAAGGTCGTTGGTGGTTGGGATTTTATCGACTGTTTGAACTGTTATTGAGGAGAAGAAATTGAGTAGTTTGTAATATAGTAAGCTGTGAAGAAAAGTCTGCACTGTAAAGAGACATTGGACTCAAAGTATGTGATTGATTTTGCAAATCAATTGAACAAGCAGATTCACAGGATCTTGGTCTATATTATTGGTGATGTTTTCCTTACTGTAATTGTCTCCTTTCATGTTTTTCCATGCTGTCCATTATTCTCTGATAAAGAACAGCAAGCATAGATTAGGACATACTCTTGGAAGTACCCTAAGTCTCACTCTTAAATCTTTATCTTTATTTTTTCCTCCAATTGTGTATCTAAGAACAAATTCAGCATAATTTAACCAGTATAGAAGTTGGTTTTTCCATGCTTACTGATGTATGAATTTAGAGTTTGTTTCCTACATGTTCTTGACTAGATTCAGCTGAAAGAATTGGGAAACTGGGATATTAGAGTTAGCCCTGTCTCACTAGGTTCCTTTTCCAACAGTTAACCTTTCTAAGATCCCTTCGAGTTAGTGTCAAAAGAATTGAAGGTTCAAAGTCATTCTCTGATCTTAGGCCTCACTCTATGTTTAATCTTAAATGTTTTCTACTTTCTAAAATTGGTTATGAGGACTGTTGAATTTTTTTTCCTTAAAAGTATGCTGAAAGCAGGCCTGGATTTAAATGACATCTGACCTAATCTTAAGCTACCCTTTTTGTCATTACTGAGAGTTTCCTTTGAAGTATGTCAAAAGCAGGATAGGTTCAAAGTCCTTACATGATCTTAGGCTGCACTTTGGTTTCTTTCTTTCATCCATTCTAAATGTTCCTTTCCACCATCTATCTAAAAAGATCCTTTAGTATAGATTACTTGCCCTATGGAAACCCTTGGATAGGGTTTATGCAAGTAATCCCGTTTCATGACTCCATAGCCCAACGGATTGGCACTTCTCTTGACCTATCTTCCCATGCTGAAACATCCTTCTATTTAGTTCCTTCTTTACTTCCATAAGCTTCTCAGTTAATGATCTCCAACCAAACAAAAAAAATCAAAAACCCCTGTGCTTCATACCTAGCCTAATACCTTCAATTGACCTTCAAAGATATATCATTCTTTGCATTTATAGAGAGATCCCACTCTGGATCTAGGAGGGCTAGATCTTGAGATCTAAAAGTTGTTTGACGTTGTCTCATCATTTGGTATTGCCAAATCTGCCAAATCATGGGAACCAAAACACTTTGCAATGCACTTTCTCCCCTTAGAAACGGTATGGTCCCCTAAGCCAACCAGTTTCCCTTTGAATTTTTCATTGCAATTTTATTCAACCTTTTGTTTGTTGTGTTTTCAAGTGCCTAATGCCTCATATTGACCAGTAACTTTATCTACCTCTTCCTCCTTCGAAATAAAGTTTTTTAAATGTTTATTTAAAGCATTTTTCTTTATCATTGACGAATTAATTTGAAAGTATTTTCATTGCTGCATTAGATCCATTTTATTTTGAAAAGGAAATTGTTGTAAATTCTTCGTTTCCTGTGAGAAGAAATTGTTGTTAAATTCCTCATTTTTCCTTCAAAAGATAAATTGTTGTTTACATTCTTCATTTCTAAAAAGTAAAAGGCATTTGTTTTTATTGATTTGGTGCACTTATTTCTTTTCTGCATTCATAACATTAAAGGAACTAAAAAGGAAAACCTGCATTTGCATGTAGTGGATTATGTTTTTTGCAAAAGGAAAAATTATGAAAGTTGCATTTAGTTTGTGCTCTTTGATTCGTTTGCTGTCAATTTGATTGCTCTTTCCCTCTAGTAGCTAGGATTTTCATTGAAAAACTAAAAGTGAAAGATTGCTTATCATTTTATTTTTCATTTTAGGAATTTCCAATACATCATTGCGGTGAACCTTGAAATGCAAATTGATAAACAATATTAACTTAAAATTTATCTCAATTTACCTAACAAAGCATTTGAACCATAACGATAAAATTTAGAAGGTCTAGGCTAGAGACGTGTTCCAGCATCGTAAAACATATAAGTTGTCGTTAATTTTCTGCGATACATTATGAGTGTGATACCTCACTCCACGTACGTAAATATATTGTAGCTCGTCCACATACTTTCGGCTATATCGGGCGGTGTTACAGTATGAAAAGTATAAATGGGTGCTCTCACTGTGCGGTTTCACATTAGACAATGCTAATATGGACTTGGGCCTCCACGTACCTTCAGGTATATTTGTGAGGAAAAATTTAGGTTGTTATCCATCCATATTAAACTGAGTCGACCACCTTTTAAATTGTGATACACCAAACAGAGCATTCGGGGAGATTTCCTGCCTGTACTTCTTGGTTCACCAGGAGGTATTCTACAGTTCACAGTTTCTTGGTAAACCTTTTGCCTAGCATTACCCTTTTATTTTTTTTATTTTTTTTTGGTTAAAATAAATCAATCATCGTGGAAGAAAAAAATCCTTTCCCCTATCATTCACGTAGACTAGCATTGAAACCACCTTTACCACCAGAAGTTACTCTTGGTCATGGAAAATTTTAGGGGCTAATATTCATAGGTGGGCTAATTTTCCATGGTTTTTCGAAAAAATATATTTGCCAATTTCCATTTTTTTATAAAAATGATTTGCCCAAATTTTACAATATAAAATTATTTTACATTAAAAATCTTCAACATTATATAGACAATATATATAATATCATTATAAATTAGAATCATTTTATAAATACATCAATAAACGTTTTATAGTTTTCATATTAGGGACTAGTGAGATTCGCCAATTTTTTAAACTTCAAGATAATTTTCCATCCTTAAAATTTTCCCTGCTCTTGGTCAGCAAAGGTGACATCACTCTACCGAAACTAGTACTATCAGTACCTCTGGTGAACCATCAACTTCCCATATACTAGAGTTGACACAAGTTGTTTCTACAAAGCCCGATTTGTCTACTATTGTCGAGACAGAGTCCTCACAGCTACCCGTGGTCATGATCCATCCAATCTATGAGACCATAACTCCCGAACCCGGCGTTGTTCAACTCGAAGTTGATCTAGATCCCATTGTGCTTTAGGGGGCATCTGTTATTGGTAAAACTAGACATCATCCCCAGGACCAATAAAATAGGGTCTATCATCCCCTTATATCTCAGTTGCTATATTCCCTAAGTGGAGAAAATCTTGATCCCAAAGTCGAACAACTGGAAGTTGTTCCTGTATTGGTCACTCCAAAAACTATTGTAGCCATTGAGTCTCCCATATCATGCAGTCAACCACCTAAAATATACTTTGGGCCTAACGGAGAATTTCTTCCACCTGGTTTGATTTCTATTGAAGGAATACCACAAGACGAGACACCTTTAACTCCAACTCATTTTTGGTAGGAGCTTTACCTGTACGAGTCTTTTCCTCAATCACCTTCCTCTGCTTTTTTTTATCCTGTTTCACTTCGAGTTCCCGTAGATTCTATAGTGTATAAATTGGGTCATTTGACCATGGCTGAGATAATATCCCAAACTAAACCATCTATTTCAGTTGCGACAACATCTATTGTTACTTCATCTTTGATGTTTTTTCCATTGACTTCACCCATGTCATCATCTAGAATCCTATCTAGTTCCTCCCTTATGAGTATTGAACGGCTTGATCCTTTAGTCACATCTTCAGTGCAATATCAAGCTGGTCCCATCAGTTATTCTCCTTGGTGGCCAATAATTTCACCGAAATTACCCTCAGAAATTCCAAAATTCAATGAAAACCATGGAGAAGACCCATCAATGCATGTTATAACTTATCATTTATGGTGCTCATCAAACTCCTTAAATAATGACTCCGTTAGACTACGTCTTTTCCAGTGCACACTCACTAGTCCATCTACACAATGAGGATGGTTATTTTCCTACGTCAACCTCGTTAAAAAATGGATCAGGTTATGGGGATAGTTCTTTTTTCTTGTGTCAACCTCGCTAAAAAATGAAACAAGTGTCTTTGAGGATAGTTCTTTTACTGTGTCAACCTCGTTAAAAAATGAAACAGGCGATGAGCATAGTTCTTTTCCTGTGTCAAGCTCTTTAAAAAATGAAACAAATCCTCCCCTATAATGAACCTTCATTCCATCTAGCTATTAGTAACCAGTAATGTACTTAGCTGAATGAAATGAAGCTTGGGGGGCATCTGCTTTTGTAGGGGGCATTCAAAACATTCTTACCAATTGCACACGATCAACTGCTGAAGTTTCGGGGGCAAGGTTCAAAGCTCTAAAATCCAAATGGTAACTTTCAAATGGTAAAAATGAATGGTAAATCTCTTTCAATTAGTAATTTGATTATTTTCAAATAATATTTATTATTGTGACTATGGTTTTATTCATTTTTTTATCATGAAACAGGTATTTTTAATCCATTTGATGTTGTTCTAAACAGGTGTTACAACTAATGAATAGATTAGTCATAGAGATTTATTTCGAGAATGATTTGACCATAAGCATTCTTTTTCTCCTTATTTTTCGAGCTTTGTTAAAAATGAAAAAATATTTGAAGCGCACTTTTATCTCTTTTTCAAGATTCGATAACAGTGAAAAATGAACCCTTGGAGACTTCTTTCAGCTCTTTTCAAACTCTGATAATGTGAAAATATTGTCGAGCACTTGTATTTTCGAGCTTGTAAAAGTAAATGAATTGATATCAACTCAGTATAAGTTTAACCCTTTCCGGACCGAGATATATTATTTACAAAAAAGGAATACCTTGGTCAAACATGACTAAAGAGGTTCTCTCAGATATTGTTTTACATTTTTTCGGATCTGAGCGACAATTTTACAAAAAAGTACCTATGGAAAGTACCAATGGAGTTTTCTTTCATCCTCTTTTTCAAACTCTCTAAATATGAAAAAGGACCGCATCGTCACTGTTGTTAAGCTTGTTAAAACATAAAATATCGACATGCTTATCAATCATGGCAAGAATAGAGTTTCATTCATCACTAGACTTGTTAAATTATTAAATAACGATGCTTTATTCGTCAGGGTTGAATTATAGATCAAGAAAATGTTATCCTCAAGTTTGTTAAAAAATAAAGAGGTACTGGTCGACAAATGACCGGGGAAAATTTGGGAAAAGTGAGAAAAATTATTTATGGTAGCAAGTCGCTCTTGAACATGACACTTCACTCCATGTCCATGACTGTTTGGGTTGGGTAATCTTCTTGACGGTTCATTCATTCATACCGTTTGGGTAATCTTCTCTGTTCTCGGCCGTACCAACTTGGAATTCTTTCCGAGACACCATCAAGGAACAGTACTATCCCGTGGGGAGCTATGAGGACAAGTACATACAATGGACCACGCTGCGACAACAAAGGGATCAAGATGTGCATGAGCTGACGAATCTGTTCCATACCCTGCGCACAAAGTTGGGTATCAAAGATTCAGAGAAACATTTGGTGCTAAAGTATAGCAGCTGTCTTTAGTACGTGAGAGAAGTGAGATTTCTGAGCATCTCCTCACATCCAAAGTACAATATCTTGGGGGTATCTTTGTAAAGATGAGAAAAATTGAAACAAAAGCGAGACTTGGCTATTATGGGGGTGAAAACGAAGGTGGCAATAATTAAGAGCAAAGGACGAGCAGGCACAGCAGCAGCTAAAGACAACCGTGAAAGCCACAGAAAACGACATGCAACCAAAAAGGACACTGAGAAAGTGGTGTGAATTCACCCGAATCTCCCCCACAACACAAGTGAGTGTTGGGCCAAGCAGTCGCTAGTGGCGGAGATGAGGGCTTCTGAGTCAGATGCATGCTTCGACTCCGAATCAGAACCTGAAAAGAGGAATGAAAAAGGGAAACAGATTATTGATGCAAAGCCTAATGCCATTGTTGCCACTACAAATATCCAGAAGGAGGAACCGAAAGACCCAGAGGAGGAGGAACGTCTCTTCCACTTCCAGATGTGGGTAAAGGGCTCCCCTGTACAGTTCATTGTCGACAATGGGAGCCAAAAGAACGTCATTTTAGTAGACGCTGTGAAGCGGTTGGGCTTGCCGACCACAGCTCACCCACATCCATACACCATCGGGTGGCTTCACCAAGGACGAGATCTCCATGTCAGCCAGCAATGCTGCCTTCCCTATAGCATCAAGCCCTTCACGGATGAGGTATTATGTGATGTTTCTCCTATTGATGTTTCTGATGTATTATTAGGACAACCATACTTGTGGAAGCGTCATGCTGTGTATGAGTCTCGACCTCGTGCTGTTATTGTTACTTTGGGAAATGAGTTGTACAGGATACCAGAGGTACCACCTCCTGCTGCTATCTCTTTGGTTACTGCAAAACAATGCAGTAAGCTCATTTCCAAACCCAGAAAATTTGTTTTCCTGATGATCTGCCCCCAAGGAAAGAAGAATACTATGGCCACGACCTCCGCAACACAGGCTCTCTTGCATGACAAAAACAATACAAGGCTGTGGAGAGCACGGACATCTTCACCACCTGTGGGCTCTCACACTGTTAGGTCAAGCACCCGATTGATTTGACCCTGTGCCGCTACCCAATGGACCGATCTATCTGCATTCGTTCGAGAACATTAAACTTCTTTGTATTCGTGGAGTTGTTATTGCAGAAAGGTCACATTAGACCAAGTTCATCGCCCTGTGGGAGCCCGATCGTGTTGGTACAGAAGAAGGATGGGACATGGAGACTCTGTCTTGACTATCGGGCACTGAACAAGATCACTGTATGGAATAGGTACCTAATCCCATGGATTTATGACCTTCTGGACCAACTCAAAGGTGCAAAATATTTTAGCAAGATTGACCTGAAGTCAGGGTATCACCAGGTACCAATTAAACCCTCTGATGTGTGGAAGACTTCCTTCAAAGCCAAGGAAGGCATTTTTGAATGGCTATTCATGCCTTTCGGGTTGACGAATGCTCCCGCAACCTTCATGAGGATGATGGAAGACATTCAGGAAGCATTCACCAACTCATTTGTAGTAGGTACTGGACGATATTCGATCTTCAAGAAGACTTTGGGAAGAGCACCTTCACCACATCCGACAAGTCTTCCGAACACCGCAACACAAGTTGTGTGCCAATTTGACAAGTGCACGTTTGGCAAGGACCTGCTCCAATATCCACACATTAAGATGAAAGAAAATGTGGATCCACCAAGATCCAAAGCTGTCTGTGATCGCCGCCCCAAACTACCATAAATAGAGCTCAGCCTTCTCGGGGTCTCATAATTTCTACCGTAGGATTCATGTCAGATTCTCTCATATCACTTGGCCCTTGAGTCAAGTCATCAAGGAGAGGGAGAAAATCTTTTTGGCTGAACCCCAATGTATGGGCGTTCATGCACTGAAAATCGCCTGCTCTTCGCCCTGCTCACGATTACTAGACTTCGAGAATACCATTTGAGATCGAGATAGATGCCTCTGACTATGCTATTTGGGTAGTTCTTACTCAACAGGGACATCCAGTGGCATTTCATAGTGAGATATTATCTGACACAGTTCGCAAGTATCCCACTTATGACAAAGAAATGTATTCCATTGTGCAAGCTTGTCGACAATGGAAGCATTACATTTTGGGGAAGGAAACAATCATCCACACGGACCACCGACCCCTGCATTTCATACAGACACAAGGGAAGTTATGTAATGATCGCCATCGTAAGTGGTCCACATATTTGGTACGCTTTCATTTAACACTGGCAACAAGAAGGGTAGCACCATTAATGTTGTGACTCATTTCACTTCACCACCGATCGTAAGGCCACTCACCGTGCTCAACTCTTGTGGGCATCGAGATTGATTGTCGTTTTCATGAGAGTGATCTAGACCCGCCACACTTACAAGGCACTCTTGGGGGGTACGCAAGTTCCAAATTTCACCTCCAAGATGCACTTTTATGTCACATGGGACACCTTTGTGTTCCTTCAAGCGAGCGTGCCAAGATGATATGGGAAGCACACTACAGTCGAGTCGTTGGGCATTTCGGGGTCGAGAAAACAGTAGCAATCCTGCAGAAGTATTTCTATTGGTCGAACCTTCGAAAGGATGTCGAGAAGCACATCAGATCCTACACTGCTTGTGCCATTGCCAAACCGACCATCAAGAAGCAAGGCCTATATACTCCACTACCTACCCCTAGTCGACCTTGGGAATCCATCTCCATGGATTACATGTCGGGCCTACCTTCTACTAAGAATGGAAATGATTGTGTTTTCGTGGTTGTTGACAGATTCTCGAAGATGGCCATTATGGCGGCTTGTAAGAAGAATATCACAGCAGAAGCCACTGCTAAACTCTTCTTTGAACGAGTGTGGGTGCACTTTGGGATCCCACAGTCTATCATATCAGATCGAGATAGCAGGTTCCTCAACACATTTTGGTCCAGCCTCTGGTCAATGTTGGACACAAAGTTCACCAATTCCACAGCTTTCCATCCCCAAATAGATGGCCAGATAGAGGTCGTCAACAGAATGATTGTACACATTCTGCGCATGTACAATTCAAAGCATCCACGCACATGGGATGAGAGCCTCCCCTATGTGCAACATAGTTATAACAGGGCTCTCCACAGTTCAATTGGCCATAGCCCCTTTCAGGTGGGCTTGGGATTCCAGCCATTATGTCCCATTGACGTAGCCATGCCATTTGCAGCTGCTCAAGCTTCGATTCACCATGTCCAGCCTCGGGTTGAAAAAGTCAATTAGGCTTCATCGAGCCATTCAACACATCCGCCAACAAAGTCTAGTGATATATCGGCGTAGCCAATGCGGGTACAATGCCATGATCAACACTGGGTGCCACACAACTTCCAGGTGGGCGACAAAGTATGGCTACATTTGCAGAAGGAGCGCCTCACTGGACCCCACCGCAAGCTTCGCCCGCTCCGATATGGGCCGTACACCATCACCAAGGCCGAGGAAGGCTGCCTCGAATTTAGTATTCTCCATTCCTTGGTCTGCACTCCGCCACGTGGATCGCCTTTCGGCTCCTACTTCCCACTTACCGGACACCTCCGGCTACCGCAACAACTCTGCCACCAACAGAGTTAAACCCACCGCATGGAATGTGCCACTCACAGAGCTGTATCATGGGATATGCAATCAAGAACACTTTCGCCAAACAAGATCCAACCGTATCGGGTCCGCCAAAGGCCAAATTCTCGCTGCACAGGAAAGTGGTTCACCAGGAACTGTTCCTGGGTGTTACAAATTTCCTCATCTCATGGAGGAACCAGCACTAACCAGACCATTGCTTTGGGTGGGGAGGAATGATCCTGTGTGGATATTGGTGGGCCACCCGCCTATTCCACTTGGGCCTCACCATTGTTCCTGCTTTTCGCTTGCATACTTAATATTTTTAGCAGTTTTTCGGGTCCTAAACTTCCGGAGCCGTTTTGAGGCCCTACACGACGTTTTTTGGGAAAACGGAGGGCAACATGGGTCCATGGACCGATGTTGCCCATTCCAAATTTGTAGTCCTCGGATAGATCTTTCTAACGAGGTATGGTACGCGTCAAACGGAGATCGTATGCCAAAGTTACGCCCCTGGGAAGCTGAAACACCAATTTACCCAAACGGGGCCCATAGTTTTGGCGCTTCATCTCCTAGGGTTAGGGTTTTGGCTGTTTAGGATTTCCCATTGTTTCTAAATAATAAATAGGCCCTTGAGCCTCATTGTAACTCGGTTCAGAGGCCTGTAGCCACCACATCTCTTCTCAGAGATAGCTACCAGCGCCCTAGCTAGTTTTATTTCCATTCTGTCTGTAAGCAAATTTCAGTTCTTTGATATTAATGAAATGAAGTGTTATTTCTGCTGCATCTCTGTTTTTATGGTTATATGTTTATTCTATTGCGTTCCTGCATAAATCTGGATCATGGCTAGACTTTTACGTAAATGATTGAGTGAACGAGATAAGAAGACCCCAGATCTAGTTTCATCCATCTAGGCTGTGATTTCAGGATTTTTGTACACATCATCTGTACGGTGACCTTACATATAGATCGTCATCCGAACATGGGCCTATATCTGTGGGCATGTATGTATTGGGAAAAATTCCAATGTAGATGACTTTCTGAATTATGTACATGTTATTAGATTGTTTATGTGCTGAACATGGGAATGCCTACCCTCAACAATTACGATCAAGAGGATATATCATGATGTAATGTATTGTAATATTGATGTAGTTCGCCACTTCGCTTCATCTCCAACCCATCACAGTGTAAAGCATGTCAATCAAAATATTTTTATTATTATTCTGACTTCATGCTTTAGGGGAAAATTGTTATAGGTCAATTTGGGCACCATTCCCAGTGACCTGGTTAACTGCACATCATCTCTAGGACCAATGAATAGGGGCTATCATCCCCTATCATTTCAGTTGTTATATGCCCTAAGACAAAGAACATGACAAATCATTCAAGGCTTTCATCTGCAAAGGTTTCCAAGATTTGAAGTTTATAATATATCATATCAGATCTCATCAACGTTGCCTCCAAAGGGACTAAGTGTGTTGCATATGCAGGTAGCCCCATGCAATGTTGCTCTGCAAAGCACTTCCCGACACTCATAGGTGCGTTGGTCACATTGGGAGAAAAATTCTCATTGTTCCGAAATCTCCACTTGGTGAGTGTCTTCTAGAAGACTTCACATGTGTCAAACTTCAAATCCATGTGTCCATTTGACATCTACAAGATTGGGAACATGTCTTGCCTATTATTGGAAAGTCATTGATTGTGAAACTACCTTTAGCTCTTCTATAAATTGAGCACAGATCTTAGTGTTTGAGAAGGAAGAATTTTTGTAGATAAATGCTGGTGGAATTTCAATTCAGGAGATTGATTTGAGTGACATATTGTTGGAGATATCTGCATTGTGATGAGGCTGGGATGCTGCTGGAGATGGTGACACTAAATCAATCACTGGGTTGTAACCTCCCCTTCTATCATCAATAAATATTACTGCTTATTTTTCCCTATATGCATCTATATAAGCTTTGATTTTCAATATCATGATTTCTTAGTTGATGTATATGGTTTATGCTTTATTGATTTAGCTAAGTAACTTGAATATATATCTGTATTGTTGCTATCTCTTGTTGTTTAGTGTTCATTCTTGCAAGAAATATTTTTCACAGCCGGCTAGAATTTGAAGCTACAAAAAAAGCGATAGAAGGAGACTTTGGAAGTGCTTGGATCCCAAGTAGGTTCCTTATTTCATTCTGTGTGTCTGTTTACAGTTAGGAAAGATATTCGTAAAGTCTTTGACCTGTTGTTCTATATTAACACCTGTCTAGGGAAGAATGATTTTACCTTAATTCATAATTCTGCATAACAAGAAGGCGCACCACGGAAGCTGATAGATTGAGACTTGATGCTGCAGAGAATGTAGGAGCCCCTACTTCACAGTGCAAATAGAGGTGGTCTCCTGACAGGTTTACTGGATAGATGGCTCTTACGAGAAAATGTATTGTGACTGAACAATCTTCCTTTTAGGAATCAATGCAACAACCAACTTGGGTTGATGCAATGGTGGACGAGTATGAATCCATTGTCAAGAACAGTGCATGGGAGACTTTCCCAAAACCGGTTGACAAATCAGTGGTTGGATCGAGAAGGATATACAAGGTAAAGCAAGTTGTTGATGGGAGTGTGGAGAAATACAAGGCCAGATTTGTGGTCTGGGGATTCTCACAGATCGAGGGGATCAATTATGATGAGAATTTTGCACCTGTTGCAAGGTACTCTTCCATTAGATCTATCCTTTCACTCTTAGCGTAGATGGGTTGGGGCATTCATCAGATGGATCTAAAAACTATGTTTCTCAATGGATTGATTGAGGAAGAAGTGTACATAGAGCAGCCTGAAGGTTTCAAGATCTTTAAGAGTGAGTCGCATGTGTGCTGACTCAAAAGAGCACTGTATGGGCTGAAGCAAGCACCTTTTGCTTGGTACACTCGGATATACAGCTATTTCACTAGACTAGGATTCACCAAAAGTGAAGAAGATGCAAACTTGTACCAGATTGTTGTTGAGGGTAAACTATTGATTATTTTTTATGTTGATGATCTAATTTTGACTTGTGGTGAGCAGCTGATACACTCATGCAAGGAGGATATTGCAAGGGAGTTCGAAATTAAGGACATGGGACTCCTTCGTTATTTCCTTGGATTGGAAATATGGCAGTGGGATGGTGAAATTTTTGTGTCTCAAGGCAAGTGTGCCAAAGAGATACTGGGTAAGTTTCACATGGAGAGCTGCAAACCCATGGATACTCCTCTTCTAGGAAATTGGAGGAAAGAGGATGCTACTTCGGGAGAGGTAGTAGATGCTACTGTCTACAAGCAGTTAGTTGGTTCACTGATGTATCTAGTGAACACCATACCGGAAATTTTCTACGCAGTTGACTAGCTGAGTCAAGCTATGGTTAAGCCTACCAAGCTCTTTTTGAAGGCGGGGAAGCATGTCTTGAGAAACCTGAGGGGCACATCAGAGTATAGTCTATGATACAAATAGACAGAGGGAGTGAATCTTCAAGGCTTCAAATAGAAATAGCACATCATGAGGGATCTTCAGCATAGGATCAAAAATAGTTTCTTGTTACAGTAGGAAGCAATGATCTGTGGCACTCATTTCAGTGGAAGCAGAGTATATGGCAGTAATTCAATCTGCATGTGAGGCTATCTGGATGAGAAATATCTTGGTTGGTTTGTTTGGTTCTCAGATGGATCTGATAGTGATACATTGTGATAATCAGAGTTGCATTAAAATATTGATAAATCATGTATTTCATGATCGATCCAAGCACATAGATATATGGTACCATAATTTCATATATTGTCTGCAAAGAAAAATAATGTTCCTTCAGTACGTTCCCATAGAAGATCAATATGTAGATATTCTGACGAAGGCGCTCACCAGGAGAAAATTTGAATACCATAGAGGCAGTATCAAGGTGAAGGATAATCCCTTTCTTGTTGAGAGGGAGTGTTGAAATTCAACAAGAAAATTTCAACACCCCTTCCTAGTGCATTAAGCACCTACACTAGGGTGGGGCCCATGGAGGTAAATTTGGTGCATGTCTATTTTAGTTATCCCTTAATTAATATGAACAGTAAAATGTAATCTAGTCTCAAAATAACTTGTAATAGTTAACTGAGTGTGATAAACTCAGTTAGCTCATGAATTTCGAGTTAGAGGTAGTAGGTAAGGCATGCAGAGTAATTCTAGTTGTAACAGAGTTCAAAGTATAGTGTTGCATTAGTTAATGCAGGTTGTAATCAGTTTAACTCAGTGAAGTGAGTTAAACTCAATTGTGCTAGTTGTAATTGTTAGATACACTAGTGAGAGATCAAGTGAATTAACTATTAATTAATTCAAAATCAGTGATCTCACATGCAACTGAGGATTTACTATTATTAGCTGCATGCATGTCAGATACAGTGGAGACCCAGTTGAGATCTAGGTGAAAGGGAAGTTAACTATCAGTTGTAAGATTATTGGGTTTCATGCACGCAGCCAAACACCCACTGGAGTGACCATGATACTTGCGTAGCCAAGGAAGGCCAAAATGCCTATTCTTTAGGGATTGCATTCGTCAGGGATTGTGCAAGCAAGGCAAGCTATCTGGAGGCAGTAAATTGGCTAAGTATTGGTCAGTTTTATGTGTGACAGTGTGAGACAATTAGCTGAGTACAGGAGGGCTCTTGTGAGAAGTTTTGTATGTAATTGTTTCATGATTCCATGCTAAATATACAATAGAATATAGTGGGGTTTTGAGCAACAAGTTTTCCTCGGGAAATTATCTGTGTTGTGGCTTGATTGGTTCTTCTTTGCTTCATGTGATTGGCGATTTTGTTTTTTAATTCCACAAAATATTTGTAGAAGCGATTCAGTATTTAACTTTAGTACATTGTTATATTAGATTGAATCCATGATATACATGCTTGTTGTATAATTTCTACAAATTTAATGTATAGTGCATATATCCGGTTGGAGGGTTTGGGAAAAGAACAGAAATTTTTTCCTCGAAATGTCTCTTCCCATATTTACAATACTCATTTAGTTATCCATAATATATCTTAATCTCGTATATGAGCGAAATGGGAATATGAATTATTAAATTTAATCATGGAATCTTGCAAACAATAAATATGTATGGAGTTAACTGTTAAGGTGGTCGTGAATCCTCAAACAATCATGAATAAATGTGACTAAAGCTTTTTTTTCCATGAGTCTGAATTATGACTATATAATTCTTAATTATGAGGCTCAACGGATCATGAAAAGCATCTTAGGGATGAGGTGGGATGGTGCCATTATAGGATAGTATTTGGAAACACATTTTAGTGTGGTCGTACTTATTCGGTACCTGGGTCTATTACTTAAGACTTGATGACTTAAGACTTCAACCAACTTTAGAAGAAAAAAATGGGGAATCATAAATTTATATATATCAAGGAAAGTAAAATACACCAATTCTCGATTTAGACTCTAGTTAGAGATTGGTCACAAGCCACAATAGTGTTAATATTTGTATAAGGAAGAAGAGGAAATAAGAAGAGTAAATACAATCTCTCTTGAGTTACTGTTGATCAAACAAAAGCCTAATCAATTAACAACCAATTTCTACACATCTCTTCTGTGGCAAGAAAATACCTTAGAGGTTAGATATATATTAATGGTGGAAATTAGGAAATATATCTTCTTGAATAATATTATGGAATAGTTGCTATTCATCCTTAATTAGATGTGGTAATTAAGATATAAATATAATCCATCTATTTTGGTTCTTTAGAGAGAACCTACACACATTAACTCTAAAGAATAAATGCCAGAAAATTACTAGTGCCTAATACATTTCAGTACAAAGAATTATACACTGGTGCAAAGTTATTATGCCTACAAGATTCACGCTGAGATCACAATTATCCTTGGAATATAAATGCATTATTTCAGCCAAAACCTCAGAACTAATCAGGTTTGATATACCATTAGAAAATGGGAAATTAAGTACAGAACCGTAGGTCAAAGAAAAATGAGCATCCATTTGTAATTATATTCAACAGATATCCTCTAAGGGATAGATAAACAAAAATGGAACAATAAACAATATATAAATTAGTCTTGGAGTGCTAGGAATAATATTGCATTCAGACGATAATAATGTCTCTTAGACAATCCCATTTGAAAAATGATCCATCATCAAGGCTAATATATGAAATCCACGAGCAAGAGGGCATAATATATTAGTCGATAAATTTTAGTGATACGAACAGAGTAAGTGAACTAAGAGATGTTACTGTCTTTATAATTGTACCTAAAATAACACACAAAAAAACATAAATACATAGTAAGCAAGAGAATATATGTATGCAAAATGTTACGAAAGCACAAAGGTGGACAAGAGTGTGAGAGTATACACCAGCAATACGTGACAGTGGAGCTCCATTTTAACGTCGAGCACCAGTAGTCCAAGGTGAGCCAGCCAAAAACATAGGACGCTTAGACCTTTGTGGGAGTCCCCCTAAGTGAAGGTACCAAGAACACTAGGATTTCAGAGTGATCTTTTTGTAGAGAGGGAGAAAAATTAACAAAAGACAAAGGAAATTAAAGCTAAGTTTTACCTTTAAGATTTAGTGGCCATAATTTGTGACACCGAATTAAGACCTTGTACAATGTAACGGTTCCCCTCAAATTAGGAGAGAGGAAGGCTGAACAGCTCGAGAAATCCTTTACATATTACCTCATATAAACAAAGCACCTGATTCCGCTGATGATTTTGATCTATGGTAAATGGAGGAAACCTGCTTAGAAAAAAATAAAAATACACAGGTTCTCTCGTTTACCAAAGGGTGTGGTGGGTGAGTAGAGGATAGAGTTGGAATACAAACAAATGAACGGTGAAAAATAGAGTCGTAATACCAAGCTAGCGAAATATATAAAGGGGAAGGGTAAAGGTCTTACCATTAGCCAGAGGGTAGCACTGTATGACAAGGAAATATGACTGAAGCCCCGAGGCAATGTACGAGGTGCCAATCCATAAACCATTCCCATGGTGCAAACGTTATGTTCTCAAGGTGAGATTATGGTGCAAGGCAAGGTTGTGAGGAAATGCAGTGTGGGCCATATCATAATGACTCGATTAATTTTCTGTGCTTCACTAGTAAAACTCTAGCAAGGCATCTATAGACGTAGTCACTCACGAGCGGCGAAGAAAGGAGAAGGTAGACAAAGAGAGATATGTGTTATATTAATAGTGCGCAGCAGAAAATCAAAGACAAACACAACATATAAACCATACACAGAAGACACAGAGTTTATCGTGGTTCACCCAACCAATCTGGGCTACGTCCACACAACATAGGCATCGGCAATTCTTTATTAATCAAACAGGAGATTACAAACTCTCACACACTCTCAAACCATCCGTATGGATACCTGTTTTATAGCAAGGAGAATCTAACTGCCTCATAAATCCTCTCACATAAAATTTAGGATGCATTAACTCCCTCCCAACAACCTGGAGCTAATCTAGCAACAAATTCCTAATTTTTGTCATCTACTGAGATTTTTGCCTATTTTATTTAAAACAGAAAATCTCAACAATCTCCACCTTGACAACAATTAGCCTGATGCCCTGTTTGTTTATTATTTTATCTTTTCTGCAAGCCAAGAGAAGCCAAACACCAACGCAGCTTCTCCAACAAAACTGGTTTCGTGAACATGTATGCACAGTTTTCCTTTGTATGCACCTTTTCAAGAGAGACTCCCCTTTCAGTGATAACCTGTCTTACAAAATGATACTTTATTGGAATATGCTTTGATTTACTATGATAGGCCGGATTCTTAGCCAAATGTATTGCACTTTGACTATCACAAAGTAACCTGATGTTGTCCTGTAACCTACCAAACTCACTAAGCAAACCTTTCAACCAAACCGCCTCTTTGCAAGCATGCGAAGCAGCAATGTATTCTGCTTCAGTAGTAGATAAAGCAACAATGTTCTGTAGCTTTGACATCCAGCTGATAGCTCCACCTGCAAGAGTAAAGACGTACCTTGAAGTTGACCTTCTCTTATCCAAATCACCTGCAAAATCGGAATCAACATAACCACAAACAAATTCACTACTCTTATTGTAAGTAATACAATAACTACTTGTGCCTCTCAAGTACCGAAGCACCCATTTCACTGCTGACCAGTGTTCTTTACCCGGATTTTCCATGTACCTGCTGACAACCCCAACTGCATGTGAAATATCTGGTCGAGTACAAACCATCGCATACATTAAACACCCTACTACATTGGCATATGGAATTCGAGACATATAATCCTTTTCTTCATCTGTATTAGGACATAAACTCGAAGAAAGCTTAAAATGGGAAGCAAAAGGGACTGACACAGGCTTCACATTATTCATACCAAACCTCAAAAGTATTTTCTCAATATACTTCTGTTGTGATAGCCACAGCTTACCATTACTCCTGTCTCTGAAAATCTCCATGCCCAAAATCTGTCTTGTTGCTCCTAGATCTTTCATATCAAATGTCCTTGCCATCTGAGTCTTCAACCTGTTGATTTCTTCAATGCTTTTGGTTGCTAAAAGCATATCGTCAACATACAACACTAAGATAATGAACATGCCATTACTTAACTGCTTAAAGTAAACACAATGATCATATTCACTTCTTATATATTTTTGACTCAACATGAAAGAATCAAATTTCTTGTACCACTGTCGGGGCGACTGCTTCAGACCATACAATGACTTCTTGAGCCTGCAGACAAATTTCTTATTGCGATGCTGAGCAAACCCTTCCGGTTGTTCCATATATATTTCCTCATCTAAGTCTCCATGTAGAAATGCAGTCTTAACATCTAGTTGCTGTAATTCTAAATCAAGCAAAGCAACTAACGCTAACACAATTATGATTGAAACTATTTTAACAGCTGGTGAAAAAATCTCATGAAAATCTATGCCTGCTTTCTGAGAAAACCCTTTTGCAACCAGTTGCGCTTTGTACCTGTCCTCCGTATCATTCACACCCCGTTTCAGCTTGAAAACCCATTTACACCCCACAGTTTTTCTGTCTTTCGGAAGCTCAACCAGATCCCATGTGCCATTCTTACCTAAGGCCATCATTTCTTCCTTCATAGCTGCTTTCCACTTGTCACTTTTCGAACCTTCTATTGCTTCCTGATAGCACAGAGGTTCATCATCATTAGTCATCATTATTTAGCTATCAAAGCAAGCCCGAAGTAACATAATCATCATACCTTCTCGGAGGCATTTGATTCTTGAAGACCTCCTTAAGGAACATACGGTGCTTCACAATTGAGCTTCATACCATACGTAGGAACTTCTTCTTGCAAATCGATGCTCCCGAGACATTCATGATACAAACACAGACCACTGTTCATGTTCTGATTCTGAAACCTGTTCATGACTAGTATCTGAACTATGCTCATCATGACTATCATTAGAAATGCTATCAAACTGAATGTGCTGAAAGTCAGATACATCATCCTGTTTCAATCTACTAGCTACATCTAACTGTACAAGAGAGGATTCATTAAACTTTACATCTCTGTTGATGATGATTTTGCGGGTAGTAGGATCCCACAATCTATATCCCTTTGTTCCAACACCATACCCAACAAAGATATACCTTTTAGACTTTAGATCTAATTTAGTTCGTTGATGTTTAGGCACTAGAGCATATGCATCACAACCGAACACTCTGAGTTTAGAATAGTCACAAGGGTGTCCTTTCCATACCTCTTGCAGAATCTTGCAGTCTATCGTCGTCGATGGAGATCGGTTTATCACATGACAAGCTGTTGCCACTGCTTCCGTCCACAACTCCTTCTGGAAACCAGCGTTACTCAGCATACTCCTTGCTCTCTCCAAAAGAGTCCTGTTCATGCGTTCAGCAACTCCATTTTCTGAGGAGTATAAACCGTGGTCTTATGTCTCTCGATCCCTGCATCCTTGCAATACCTGTCAAACTCCTTGGAAGTAAACTCACCACCATTGTCAGTTCTTAAACATTTTATTGTTCTACCTGTGCTGTTTTCTACCAATGCTCTAAACTGCTTGAAAACTGAAAAAACATCAGACTTTCTTTTCAACATGTAGACCCACACCTTCCTAGAAAAGTCATCAATAAACGATACAAAATATGACGAGCCACCATATGATGCTGTAGGGGCTGGACCCCAAACATCTGAATGAATATAATCAAGTATCCCTTTACTAGTATGTTTGCCTGTTTTAAATTTTTGTTTACTTTGTTTGCCAAACAGACAATGCTTACAGAAATCTAACTTTCCAGACTTCAGATTTGGAGGTAACTTGCGATCAGCCAAAATTTTCAACCCTCTTTCACTCATATGCCCCAATCTTTGATGCCATAAGTGAATGGAACTATTGTCATGTTCAGACACAGTAGACACAAAATCTGACCCTGTACCTCCTTCTAACTGAAATAGATTTCCTACTTTCTTAGCTTTCATAACTAGTAAAATGCCTTTGTAAATTTTCATTACTCCACCTTGAATTACAGTTTTATATCCATTTGAATCAAGTGCTACTAATGAAATCAAATTTTTCCTTAAATCTGGAACATGTCTCACATCTGTTAACAATTTAGTTGTGCCATCAAACATTTGCAGTTGTATACTTCCTATCCCAACAATATTGCAAGTAACATCATTACCCATGTACACGACGCCATCATCAACAGATCTATACGTCTTAAACCAGTGTTTATGGATACACATGTGGTTAGATGCCCCGGAATCTAACAACCAATGTTGATCATGTTTTGACATATTAACAGACAACACTTCGTCGCTCATACCTGAACCAGATGCCGAACCTATATCTGTCGTGTTTGCTTCCTTCTTCTCTGTCGAAGAGTCTCATTTCTTCTCTGTTTGCTGTCTCTTCCAGCAGTATTTCTTCAAATGCCCCGATTTGCCACAAAACCAGCACTTTACTTTGCTCTTCTTCCCTTTTGACTTTGAACGCGAGTCGCTGTGCTTACCAGAGCGTCTTTCTCTAGAACGACCTCTAGCCATCATTGCCTCTGATGTAGAGGTGTCAGCATTCGACCTCTTCCTCGTCTCCTCAGACAACAAAGCTCCAACCACATCGTCAAACTCAAGGATGTCTGCAGTACTAAAGCTTATGGAAGTAACAAAGTGATCCCACGATTCGGGCAATGAACACAATAGAGTTATTGCCTTATCCTCTGAATAAAATTTTACATCTAGACTTTGTAATTGTACCAAAAGAGTATTGAAAACATTCAGATGGTCAGTAATCGAGGTACCTTCCTTCATTCGCAAACCATAAAGCTGTCGCTTCAGGAGAATCCGATTTGTCAAGGATTTCGTCATGTAGAGCTTCTCAAGCTTCGACCACAGGCCTGCGGCGGTCTTCTCTGACACAATGTTGAATAGAACGTCATCCGCCAGACATAACCGAATTGCGCTCAGAGCTCTGTCATCCAACTCATCCCATTCATCCTCCGTCAAGGAAGAAGGCTTTTTGCTTTTCCCCAACAGCGCTTTCGCCACGCCTTGTTGAATTAGTAGATCGTGCATCTTAACCTTACCAATCTGATACCATGTGCAAATGGTAATTAATACAAATTACCAATCATTTTTTAAAAAAAAAAACCCCATACCATATGCAAATGGTATTAATGTTACAAATCGGTTTAAAACACTTTTACAAAAAACCATGCACCTTACAAATCAATATATATAAATCGATTTAAAAACATAGATATATAAATCGATTTGTTAATACAATCGATTTGTTTTTATTTTTTATTTTTTTAAACTTCAAATCGATAAAAAATATTACATATCGATTCTTGAGATAATTCAAATCAACATAACAGAAATCCAAATTGATTTATGTTTTAAATACCGGCATTCCGTGTCATCGATGCCTCTCCAGTACACCAACTGCATTTCAACGCCGCCATGCCATTATTTTAATGTGAGGACAGAAAATAACCCACGTACTGAATATGTTGCTCGGTCAAGTCAAATTCCCACGCGGACAGGCTGATCGATTGATCCTTCGAGGCAGTCAAACGGACTCGGCTCTGATCATCATCTCCGTTCAACGCTGCTTAAGCCGTTCAACGCCGTCAAACGGACTCGGCTATCAACAGGCCCACCGAGTCGGCTTCACAACGCAAGTCATTGTTCAACAATACGCTCTGATACCAATTGTTATATTAACAGTGCGCAGCAGAAAATCAAAGACAAACACAACATATAAACCATACACAGAAGACACAGAGTTTATCGTGGTTCACCCAACCAATCTGGGCTACGTCCACACAACATAGGCATCGGCAATTCTTTATTAATCAAACAGGAGATTACAAACTCTCACACACTCTCAAACCATCCGTATGGATACCTGTTTTATAGCAAGGAGAATCTAACTGCCTCATAAATCCTCTCACATCAAATTTAGGATGCATTAACTCCCTCCCAACAACCTGGAGCTAATCTAGCAACAAATTCCTAATTTTTGTCATCTACTGAGATTTTTGCCTATTTTATTTAAAACAGAAAATCTCAACAATATGATTTATGGTTTGCAATCCAAACCATCACCGTTGATAGTCATGGGTAAATTTTGGGTATTTAATCAACATTCATCTTACAACAAGCCTCCATCCCATGTGAAGGTCATGTGACAAGGGAGACGTGGCAGGGGGAGAGGTGTCATGCAGCTCCCAAGGCTACTGCATTGTGCAACATTCGCCACGCCATTGATATAACCATAGAACACATAAAGATAAGTTAATATGGTGTTAGGAATGTGCGCAATTTAGCATTACATAAGGACACCACAAGAGTTTCACAAATGAAGCTATAGAAATAACATGAGAGTATGGTGAGACTTTAATGGAGTTGATTAGGAAATCCTAAATTGTATCATGGGATATGAATCGATATAAGTACCACGCGATAGGTGAAGTTATTCTAAATCTATTGCATGAGTAGTAAAACTTTTAATAATGTGAGTTATGTATATTTATCCATAGTTGCTCAATGGATATATATAAATAGAAGGGGATGTGTTATTAAATTAGAGAGGGTAAAGGTAAATTGAGTTAGCTCTTATGTAAATTCTTATTACACCCTTCACAACATTAAACATAATAGGACTATTAATATAGCATACAAACAAAAGAAAATTCTCAATATAGCAGATAAACAAAAGAAAATAAGAATTTGGAGTATATATAAAAGAAAAAAAAGTTGAATGAAGGTACATAACAAGTGGTATGAGAGCCTTAGGAGTCATATATATATATATATATATATATATATATATATATATATATATATATGTATATATATTAGCGTATGAATAGAAGAAAATAAGAATTTGGAGTATATATATATATATATGAAAAAAAAATATGAATAGAGGTACATGATAAGTGGTATGAGAGCCTTAAGTTCAATCCTTGGACCTAATTGGCTCATGATAAAATTGTTATGATGTGATAGTGCATAAATGGAGTTATAGGATAGGTGTTGAGTGTTGAAGTATTATCACTTTCTCGAAAGTACGATCCTCCATGGATTTAGGTACTATTTCGTTCATCGGAAGGAAGAAAAGTAATGTGGGGAAATTACCTATTACTATGCCTAATTCTGCACATATGAAACCTTTAAAACTAGGCTAGGCAACCTAATTAAATATTTCAGGTGAGATTGTAAAATTTGTGTCCAATGTCAAAGTCACAATAATTATGTGGATATGGTGTTAACAATCCATGTTATCTTGGAAGTGGATGTATTGTTTCATGGAATTATACACCTGGATTTCGTTGGCACTCCTATAATTGTCTTCAGTCTTGTTTTAATTTTCTTGCATAACACTATCTCACAAGACTTAACTGAATGTTGAAGAGACCCACACGAAGGTTTTAATATTACCATAACGTTCCAAAATAAGGCAGAGACCGACGACTCTAAAAACTATGTTATTTGTGAAATGCATTTAATGTCTCAATAATGGAACTATTGTGAAACCGTTTGTGAGGAAAATAACTAGAAAGGTTGTCTTGTGATATTTTCGAGTGAGGGAGATGGGAGCACCAATGAAAGACAACAAACAGGGTTATGTATTAATGTGAAAGGTGCACAAACGAACTTAGAAAAACATTCACCTAGCATCGCTTTGACATCATGTGCATGTCATTGTGATATTAGCATACAATTCCCATTGTCAAGTAAGGTTTTAATAAGTACTTTATCAGATTTGAATAGCATAGAAGTACCAGTGCAAGCCTTTATTCAACAAATTTTGTTTCACTGATACACATCAACATCAATTGTGTGCACATATTCTTGTGTATCGATCTCTTATGTGAGTTATTTTTAATTTCTTTGAGTCATAACATAGTTAATGATCAAATGGGAACTATTACCTCAAAACGAGAACTCTAGCCCCAAAAGCTCAAAAAACATGAAAAAAAAACCCAAAACCGAAAAGTTTCTTTTGAACACACCTTTTTTTTAGGGTCAAATTTCAACATTTTTTTAAATTATGCTAAAACCAATTTTTTTTCTTCAAAAAGAGATTGAAAAAACACCCTCGAAACAAAAAGTGTTGATGGTGGAATAACATTGCCAATTTTGTGTGTGCAAAAATCAACCTCAAAACGAAAAGTGTTGATGCTGGAATAACGTCGTCAGTTTTTTGTGTGCAAAAAACACTAGTGAAAATGAAAAGTATTGATGTTGACGTCTTTTTCTTTTCGAGGTAAATTATCAATAGTTTTTAATAATGACATTAAACATAAAATATCATGACTCTGAAAACCCTTAAAATTTCAAAAATAAAATAAGAAAAGAAAAATTTTAACAAACACACAATTTAAAGAATAAAAATTAACCCAAATATATATATATATATATATATATATATATATATATATATATATTAAGTAATAATAATAATAATAATAATTAAAATTAGTTAAAATTAAAAAAAAAAAAATTAAAATAAATAAATAAATTTACAAATTTAAATTTAAATTTAAAAAATAAAAAAATAAAAAATCTAAATTTACATTTAAAAAAAAAAAAAATTCAAAAACCAAATTTAAATAATAATTTAAATTTAAAAATATATATATAAATATATGAAAAATATTTTTTTAAATAAAAAAATAACAAAACTCAAATTTTTTTTTTTAATTTAAAAAAAAATATAAAAATAAAATAAAAAATAAAAATAAAAATAATAATAAAAAAAACATTTTTAAATATAAATTAAAAAAAAAATTATCAAAATTAAAAAATATAAAATAAATTTAAACAAAAATTTTAATATTTAAAATAAAAATAATAAAAAACAAAAAAAAAAAATTAATTAAAAAAAAACAAAATTAGAAAATAAATAAATAAATAAAAATAAAATAAAAAAATTAATTAAAAAAAAAAATTGTTGACCCGGCCTGCCCTGGTGGCAATGGGGTTCAACTGGCAGGTGGTGGGAGAGCCACCAGCTCTCCCACTACCCGTCGGCCATGTCCCGTAGCCCCAAGGGCAGCAGTCATAGATTATGGAATCAACGACACTTGCCGCCCTAGGGGTCGCTTGTCCCAACCCCTTGGCAGAGCCTCGAGGTCCCCAAGGCGGCGTGGGTGGATTCTCAAACCTTGCAGCCCTTGAGCTCAGTCGGCGGGCAGTGAGAGAGTGGCCATCAGCCGACGGGCCAGGCCAAGTAGCCCCTAGGGTGGCATAAATTTTTATTTATTTTTTTATTATTATTTTTTTAATTTTTAATTTTTTTTTTAAATATTTTTTTTTATTAATTTTGATTTGTTTTTAAATTTAATTTATATTTTTAAATTATTTATTTATTATTATTTTTAATTTTTTTTTAATGTTTATTTTTTTAATTTTAATTTTAAAAAATGTGTTTTTACTTTTTTTAGTTTTAATTTTTTGAAATTTTTAATTTTTTTTTAATTTAAAAAAATGAATTATGATTTTTTTTTTTTTTTGAATATGTATTTTTTTTTTTTTTTTTGTATATATAAGAATATATATATATATATATATATATATATATATATATTGGTATATTTTTGTGTGTTTTTAATTTTGTTTTTGTTTTTTTTTTTAATTTCCTTTTTTAATTGATTTGCATTTTAGTATTTTTATTATTTTATTCTATTTTTATTTTTTAATTTTTAATTTTAATTATGGTGTTTTTATTTTAAACTTACAAAAATTAATTTTTTTGTGGGGGCAATTTTTATTTATTTTTCTTTAAATGATGAGTTTTTTAAATTTTTCTCTTTTGAATTTTTCATTTAAATTTTTTGTTTTTACAAGTTATTTTTGTATTTTTTTACATTTTTATTATTATTTTTCCATATTTTTTATATTTGATTTTTTTGTCAAAATTTTATTTTATTTTATTTTTATGTTTTATTACCAAGATGAAAATCACCACTCTAAACAAAATGGATTGATGTTGCATCAACACTTTTCAAAATTAGAATGAATATCACTAACATTTTAAAAAGGACTCATGTTGCATCAACACTTTTCAAAATTAGAATGAAAATCACTAATGCTTTAAAAGAAGTGTTCATACTTGATAAATAAATAAAAATTGAGTGCCAAAAACTCACCATTTTTCTAAATCGACGTGATTAATAAGCCCAAGAGTTCTTAAAAAAATAAGAAACCCAATATTCAAAAGATGAATATTATAAATCCAAGGGATTAATATTATGAACTCAAGGTGAAATAAATCGAAGAGATCAAAATTATAAACCTAAGGGATAGTAAACATAGAGGAAAAATATCAACCACATTCGTAAATAAAATATAATTATAAACTATAATTAATATAATATTAATCCCTCGGTTTTATAATATATATTAATATTAATATTAATATATAAATATTAATAATAATATTGGTTGAAAATCATAATATTAATATTAATATATCAATATATAAGCTCAAGGGATTAATATTTTAAAAGTAAGGAATAAAAGAACCCAAGGGATTAATATTATAAACCCAATAGATTACTATTACAAACCCAAGGGATTAATAAACCCAATGGATCAATAAACCCAAGGGTTTAATATTATTAACCTAAAGTATTTATATTAAATAGTACAATTAATATTACAAACCCTAGGATTAATATTAATCCCTAATACATTATTATACATATTAGGGATTAATATTATAACCCCAAGGATTGATAAACCCAAGGGATTATGTATACTATGAACCCAAGGGACTAATAATATTATAAACTCAAGGGATTAATAAACCCAAGAGATTATGTTGGATTTTAAGAATACCTTGAACTTGGGAGATGCGAGAAGTAAAAGCTGAAGGTAGTAGCACCACCATGACCTAGAGTTTGGTGGTTTTTTAGTAGGCTGCCCAGGGCAGAACTTCTTCCCCGCTCTTGAGGCTCCTTCCTACTCTTGGAGTGCTTATAGGCTCCCTCATGACAGACACGTGTGGGGGGGAAGTAGCTCCCCAAACCTCTCGCTCGCCTTCAACAAGAGTGGAGGCAGGGGCTAACAAAAATCGTCAACAGAACTCTGGCCCACTTCATGACTCAACAAGGGCGTCTCCCACAATGAAATTGACCTCCACAAAAAAAGTAGAAGCAACAATAGTCACTTCTTCCACATGCATACTCAAGGCTACTATAAGAACTAAGATCAAGCTCCCTGCGCATCAAATCAATGAAAAAATCTAATACATGAAGGACCATGCATTGATAGGCAAGTTCATGGGTTTCTGGCCCATAGAAAAAGCCCTCTTAGGATGGATCGCCTCCAAATGGAAACCCAAGAGCCATATCGGTCTTTAGCTATGTGCCAAGGGCTTCTTTAATGTGATCTTCACCTGCATCGAAGACAAAAATCAGACTATGGATGGAGGGCCATACTTCATTAACTCTGTGGGTCTATACCTTAGCAACTAGGTAGAACGCTTCAACCCAGACAATTAAGATCTCACTTGGGCTCTAGTCTGGATTAGGCTCTACACCCTCCCCTAGGAGTACTGGGTCGAGCTGACTCTTCGGGACATATGCAATGCCCTTGGATAATTCATTAAAGCAGTGGAGGAGACAAAGATAACAGACATGCAACCTACACAATAATATGTGTATACATGAAAATTACAGAGTTGCTTCCTAACGAGGTAAGTCTTTCGCATGAGATTATGAATGGATTCAAACTGTAGATTATGAACATGTCCCTTTTAGATGTCGGAAGTGTCACCAAAACATTCACATATTCAGAGACTGCCCCCTAAATCAAAAGGTTGCACCGAAAAATGAATCAAATAATCAAGACACCGAGGGGTTTATGAAAGTCGTGGGAAGGAAAAGGCACAATAAGAGGTCAAATACAAACCAGAACAAAAAATCCCTAGCAAAAAACAACTGCTTCGAAGCACTAGCTCAGCTGAATGAGAATGAGAACGAACCTCCCAAATATTTAGGGTGATTTTCACAAGAGAATTCTGAGACCTCAAAGACTCAACAAACCAAGTTCCAAACAGAAGCCTTTCTAATCCCCCAAACCTCTACGCATGCATAGGGAAACTTGACAAAGAAAGGCAAAGGAGCAGCACTGGACTCAATCCCATAAGAAATGGGGGAAGAAGCGGAGGGCATCGACTTTGGGGACCTTGATCTCATCATGTTTGAAGACGCATGCAACAGGAAATATTTTCTATCAATCCCCCCGCACCAGATCCAGAAGTTTGAGGAAATCCTCTCTCGATCTCAACAGATCCCTTCTCTGGGAATTCAAGGAGGTGCACTCCTAAATACTAAATACATCCTGAAATAATCCTGCAAACGAGGCAGAAAAATAGAGTTGCAGAAAATAGTCATTGCGGGAAAAGAGATGGTATAATCAGGGAGATTCCCCAAGTTAAACCATATTCTACTCTAAAATCCCCAACCCCCCTTAATGAAGATCATCTCATGGAATATCAAAGGGCTTAACAGCCTCTCAAAGCATAGGATCATCAAGAAAATAATTACTGAGGAATGCCCTGCAATACTCTACATGAAATAAACCAAATGATCCAACTCTACTCTGGACACAATCTTCAAAATATTATGCAAAGGATGTAATACCCTAGCGGTGGATGCTAATGGGGCTTTAAGAGGCCTGCTAATCATCTGGAATCCCCATTTCATCACCCTAGAGAACTTCCATGCTAATAGACACTTAATTCAAGCCTCATTTCACTTGATTGGAACCACAATCCATGGACTGCTCACGAATGTATACTTCCCCCAGTCGGTCTAGCAAAAAACCGAGCTTCTAGACAACATTGCAGATCTCAACAACCACCGTACTCACCCTCTTTGGCTTCTTCGAGGAGACTTGAACATGATAACCAACCTTTACGAAATAAAAGGAGGAAGACCTCACCTCAATATGGATAGCATTAAGTTCAATAACTTCATCCATGACAATCACCTCATAGACCTCCAAACATCCAATGGCATCTTCACTTGGAATAATAGAAGAGGGGGAGCTCATCAGATCGCCTCCAGACTAGACAGTTTCCTCATCATGAAAGAATTCATACATCTAGGAGGAGATCTTGTAGCTACCATCATGTCGACCTCTTTCTGAGACCACTGGCTAATACAACTCCAATGGCTCAGACCAGCTGTACCCACTCCTAAACCCTTCCACTTTGAACACTTTTGGCTCAAACATACATGGTTCAAAGACCTTGTCTCGGGTTGGTGGACCTCCCTCACACCACCCCAGGGTACAAAAATGTATCAGTTCCAGATGAAACTGAAGATGCTCAAGGGAAAACTGGAGGTGTGGAACAATACAACCTTCGAAAACATCTTCAAAGAGAAAATAGATTTGGAAGAGAAAATGAAGCAACTCCAACAAAAAATCATATCTAAAGGACGTTCGGAAGATTCAGAGAACAAGGAAAAATCTTTAACAACCGAGCTGGAAGAGATAAGAATCGAGGAATAGATCCTATAGAAATAGAAATCTCTGATATGCTGGCTTAAAGACGGAGAAAGAAACATAAATTTTTTTCACTGCTCCACCATCCAACACAGGATACACAACAAAATCACAGTACTAAAAAATCAGAATGGGGAGCGGATAGAAACACAAGAGGAAGTCACTAAGGAGTTGCGCAATCACTTCAAGGACATCCTCCAAGAACCCAACATCCATCGAGAGGAGGCCATAGGAAGAATCACACAACATATACCCAAATTGGTCACTGAAGATCATAATAGGATGATGATCAAAGCTACCTCATTTCCAGAGGTTGAACAAGCAGTATTCCAACTAAAGGAAGGGAAAGTGCAGGGCCCAGACAGATTCACCACGAACTTCTTTCACTTCTTCTGGGAAACTATCAAAGAGGAGGTCTGGGGCGTAGTATAGGAATCACACACCGCCCACTGGATTTTGTCGGCTCTCAATGCTACCTTCTGCTGACCTTATTCCAAATATTTTTCACCATAGTTCAAGACCAGTATCGCTATAGGACATTGTAGAACCAAATTGAAGCTTACAAAGATCAAAAAAGCCTTAGAAAGCCTTCTCATGCCTCAGAAACCCTCTACAGACAAAAATCTTTATTTTCCCTAGGTATTCCTCAAAGGAACGGTTTGTTTCTTGATACAAAGAAAAAATAATCAGTAATTGAATCAAAATAGAAGCCTTTGCAGAGTATAGGAAACCTTCTGTGCCTTTCAATCCTTTCCTACAGACCTTAGGCATCCTTTTGCAGAAATTTGAGGTATTGAGATTTTTTTTTCATAGACAATACAATTTGACAATAGAGATTAAATTTTGATTAATTGAAAATTTTTAAATCATTGTAGACCAGAGGATAAACCCTCGTTTCATCTTCCAGCAAACCAACAGAGAAGGAGATGGATATTATACAGAAATACAAAGAGATAAAGATGAAAAATGAAGAATTGAAGATTGATACATACAATTAGTATTGGAAGCAGTCACCCAGTGACCAAAGAAGATTGCTTTCTGCTTTTGACTATAAGACTAGAAAGATGTAGATGACATTCCTGCAACCTAAAGTGAAGCATCCTAAAAAACCAGGATATTTCAAAAATCATCATATGAAGTTCAAGCAAATGACCTTCATCCCATTGATCAGATAGAATTTCATAAAAAGGCTGGTGAAATGCTTTACTCAGCCTGAAAAACAAGGAAATGAGTGTAGAGAAGCTTCAAAACACTCTTGCAAACATCAAAGATCAGCTCAAGTTGGAAAAAGAATCCTCACGGGAAAAAGACAACAAAATCAAATCATTGGAAGATTTGGTTATTTAAGTAGGATTTGATTGTAGTAATGCCAAGTTGCAGATGAATTGATTAAGAAGAAAAATGTGGACATTGCTGCATTAAAGAAGCAACTTAATCTTCCTCCTACTGAACATCCTCAAGCAAAGGAGGTGTTATAAGATGAAAATCAAAAAGATGAGATGACGAATCTCATACTATAGTTGAATTCCCAAATTAAAGAAATGGAGAATAAAATGGACAAGTTGGTCTAGGAGAAAAATGATAGAGCCGAAGAAGTCCCAGTCATATTCATTCCTATATTCACCATAGCTGTACCTTCCACATTGGCAGAATCATTAGCTCCTATAGTCCCAATGGCTACAACAATTCCAGTCACCTCATCAACAACTTCAGCAACAAAGTCTTCAACAACAGTAGCACATCATATAGATGAAGCAAGAAAGTTAGTTAAAGAAATGCAAGACATGTCTATTCAGACAAATGAAATTAACAGAATTAAAGAACAATTGAAAATTCTTGAAGATGAAAAGAAACTTTCTAATATAATGCACAAAAATGAAGAACAAAAATCTAACATGTTAAATGAGAAATTGAAGAAGTTAGAGAAAGATCTAACAGTAAAAGCACCCATGGCACATTCTAAGCAGCAACTATGGGCCAATATCATTGAAGCAGCCAATGATATTTGGCCATCAATCCAGGTTATCTATGAGCAGAAAGACTTAGTCAAAGTAGTAAGAGAATCTATCCAGAAAATCAAAGAAGATCTTCGCAAGAAACTTGAAGCTCTTGAAATCATCAAATTTATTAACTCCAAAAATAGGCAAGAACATGAAGAGATTTGAATTAATGACAGAACATAAACCATCCTAGAATTTAGGAAGGTAATTTCTAAAAATAATTTGATGATACAGTTAGAAGAGAAATGCCAGAATATGGAGGTTGCCATCACAAGGTTCGTGAGGAAGTTTGATGTCCTAAGGAAGAAAGGCCTTCCCAATCCTCTAGTTATTCATGAAAAACTAATGAAGCAGGATGACTATGACAAGAAAATGAGAGAAGTTGCCAAGGATCAGGTTAATCTTCCTTCCTCAAAAGGTATTCCAATAGGGAAGGTACTTTACAAGAATTTTGAGAATTTTTTTTACCTACGACATGAGGTGAAACACCTATTTGTCAACAAGCCTACATTCTCAAAATATACTGAAGCAAATGAAATATTCAGGAGCATAATGAAAATCAAATTGCCAGAGACGGAATTCTTGGAAAAGATGACTACTTTACTATGAAATTAGTTTGCAATAATAACAAAGCAGTAAAGATAAAACAAAAATAACATCCTTGTACTGAAAATAGGACAATGAATAGTAAATGATGAAACAAGAGTCAAAAGGTTAAAGAGTATCAGTTTACAATTAGAGATAAAGTCAAACCATAAATTACCAAGCAGACATAAAGATTGACAATGTAGAGGACACTCCACTGCCTAACTGCAACCCTCATTGAGCAACATCCAGGAGACAAATCAACAACAAAATATCAACAATTGAACAAAAAATCAATAAAAGTAGGGACAACTAGCATTAGTTAGATAGTTGTCACTATCTTCTTGCATGAAGATATTTCTTTTTCCATGAATAATTCCTAATTTTTTTTTAGGATATTTTGTAAGAGTTTTTGCATAAATACTTCTCATTTGGAAGTATTGAGTGTGGATGAATTGCTGAAAATTTCTATAGTTGTACCATTCTGAACCTAAGGGTGATTGTAACAATTTCAAGTTAGCAGACTGGATTAAAGCAATAAAGCATCATATTACAAGATTCATGTACTGGGCCACTTTAGTGAAGTATTTTCACTTGTTCTTTGTCAATTTCTTATGTTTTTCACCATTACTTGTATGTCTTTCTAAATCTAAATGATATAACTTGAATGTTATTACAGAATATGTTTAATTACACTTTGTCTTGAACTGTTTATCATTTATATGTTTTTCTTCTAATATCCAGATAAATGAATTCTTAATTGCTCCCTTATTTCGATTGACCTCTGTCTTTTCAATCATTATCCGAATTTGAGAACCCGTAATTGCTTTCTTACCCCGATTGAAACCGTTTTCACCATCAGCCTTGAAGATCTAAAGTAACTCAGCTTTCTTGCCTTGTAAACATTTCCCTTTGGACCTTGATCCTGATCTAACTGCTTGACACATTGACTCCATTAGCCCAATGGAATACATACCTACATCTATCCATCTTAGTAAGTGACTTCACCACCAAACCAAATCCAAAATCAAATCCCAAATAACCCTACATAACTAGCCTAAAATCAACTTAAATCGATAAAGATAAATCATATAGAGAGAGCCCTCTCTGAGCATTAGGAAGGCTAGATCGTAAGGCTTAAAATTAGGTTTGTGGTTACCTTTGATATTCTTTAAACCAAAAAATAATAACAACCCCTGAGAATTATTAGAGTTATAAGAGGAGGGACAAGGGGCAGGCAATCAAAGAGTAGCCTAGCTCCCCCCAGAGCAAGCCAAGAGGGTGCAGGCCAACCATTGATGTAATTCAAGAGGTAGAAATTGGGTACCTTGAAAATAATTCACACAATTCAGATAGACCATGTTCCTTTACTGGTCTATGAAAAGTATTCTCGGTAAAGCTCTAGAACATATTTCAATGAGCTTGGTGGCGCTAGCCCTGGACTTCCCAAATTACAGGATGGAATTTACGAAGCTTAAGTTTTAATTAAGAAAGCAGGATGGATGTTTTTATCGTATTGAGCATCACATCCCTTTCATAGCCAAGCCATTCGAGCAAGGTGGCACTTTAGATAAGGACCCGACACCTGTGGAGTCAGCCTCGATCCCAGATGAGACTGAGTAATATTTGACTGGTTAATTCTGTTTTTTTTTATTACTAGATACATGCAGATAGCTTTTAAATTTCAAATTTTTAATAGATATGGTAAGCAAGTCGGTAAACACTGTGTAAATGGGAATATTTAGGCCATGTTTTCTTGGTTTAACAAACTTAAGACTATATATTTTTAGAGGGAATACCATGCCATTAGGTGCCCAACAGACCCAGTTTCCCGTCATGGGTGGGTTGAGGCCACCAAACTGATATATATGGATGTATGTTGACTAGAAAATGAATGAAAATAGTGTACTAGGAAGCTTTAAAAACATTATAAACATAAGTGATAAATAATCTCAAAAAACTAATATTAGAAACCCAATGAATTTGTAAACCGAAGGAATCAATATTATAAACCCAAGGGACTAATATTATAAAACCTTTACATTAAACGTAAGAGATTAATATTATAAGCCCAAGGGAAAATAACCCAAGGTAGCAATATTAAACCCCAATATTAATATATGAAACCTAAGAATATTATTATAATCCTAATACATTATTATACATATTAGGGATTAATATTATAACGCCAAGGATTGATAAACCCAATGGATTATGTATATTATAACCTAATGGATTAAAAAAGAAAAGTGACTTATAATATTATAAACTCAAGCGATTAATAAACCCAAGAGATTAATATTATAATCACAAGTGAAAAAAAATCGAAGGGAGCAATATTGAACCCTTGATTTATAATATAAATTGAGGGGGCTATAAACCCACACATTAATATTATAAACACGGGGGATTAGAAATCTTAGAATTAATATTATAAACTCCTTAATTATAAACTTTAATATTATAATTTACTAACAAAATATTATTATAAACCCAAGGGATTAGTATATAAAACCTACAATTATAAACTTTAAATTTTTAAACCCAAGAGATTATATTATTTAATATTTTAAACCCAAAAGATTAATATTATAAATCCAAGGGATTATTAATTTTATAAAACCAAGGGATTAATAACCCAAAGTGATTATTAATAGTATAAAGGTAAGTGGTAAATAAACTCAAAAAAGTAATACTATAAACCCAACGAATTAGTAAACCCAATGGATCAATATTATAAACCGAAAGGATTGAAAAATCAAAGGGATTAATATTATAAACCCTTTGGATTAAACCTAAGAGACTAATATTATAAACCCAAGAGAACAATATTGAAGAGAGAGATTTAGGTTGTAAACCCAAGGGATTAGAAACTAAAACATTAATACTATAAACAAAAGGGATTAGAAACCTTAGGATTAATATTATAAACTCTACAATTATAAGCCTTAATATTATAAACCAAGAGATTAATATAATAAACCCAAGGGATAAGTATATAAAACCTATGATTATAAACTTTAAGATTTTAAACCCAAGAGATTAATATTATAAAACCAAATGATTAATAAACCCAATGTATTCTTAATATTATGAACCCAAGCAATTATTAATTTTATGAAACTAATGGATTAATAACCCCAAGTGATTTATTAATATTACAAACACAAGGAATGAGTAAACTAAAGAAATTAATATTATAAACCCAATGAATTAGTAAACTCAAGGGATAAATATTGTAAACCCAAGGGACCAATGCTATAAACCTAAGGATTGATATTATAAACCCTATTATTATAAAACTTAAGATTATAAATCATAAAGGCAATATTGTAAACGAGAATATTAAATCATGTCATAATGCAACAATGAATGAATTACAATGTAATGTATCATTGTCAAAATGATCACCACAATGCTTGTCACATTGCAATGATGCTTGTGACAATGTGACATTAGATAGATTTTTGTACCATTCCAACGTAACAATATGAATCCCTAATATTAAATTAAATATTACAAATCCTAACATTATAAACCCTAAGAATAAAATTATAATCCCTATGATAAATATTATAAACCCTACGATAAATATTATAAACCTTTATAACAATACTATAAATCCTAATATTATAAAACCCAATATTAAACACAATATTGAAAACGCAACATTTTAAACCCTCATATTAAAAGTAATATTATAAACTCATTACTAGTATTATATATCGAAGGGATTAATATTATAAACCGAAAGTGAAATAAACCTAAGGGATTAAAATTATAAATCGAAGGGATGATAAACCTAAGTGAAAAATATTAATTATTAGGATTAATATTATAAACCCAAGGAAATAATATTAAAATCCCTTGCGATCAATATTATAAACCCATGCAATCAATATGATACGTCCAAGGGATTTATATTATAAAATCTTGGTTTTAACACATCCAAGGGATTAGTAATATTATAAACCCAAGAGATAGATGTTATAAACCCAAGGGATTAATATTATAAACTCAGGTGATTAATGAACCAACGAGATTGTTCATATTATAAATAAAATGGATTAATAAACCCAAGAGATTATTAATATTATAAATGAAAGCGATAAAAAAACCTGAGGGATTAATATTCTAAACCCAAGGGATCAATAAACCCAAGGGATTATTGTTATAAAACAATAAACCCCAAGAGATCAATAAACCAAATGGATTAATATTATCTTGGTTAAACATGGTGGATAATGTTGGACCATGGTTGATCATGGTTGATAATGGTTGACCTTGGTTGAGCATCGTTAACCATTCTAACTATGTTGATCTTAGATGACCTTGGTTGACCATGGTTGACCTTCATCAAACATCATCGGTCGTGAATGGTCGTGCTTGATCTTGTTTGACTATGGCTCCTCATGGCTGACCATGGTTAATAATTCTTGTTCATAGTTAACCAAGATTGACCATAGATGTCCATATTTAGCAATGGTTGATTGTAGCCGAACATATAGACCTTGATTGACCATTATTGTTGATAATGTTTTACTATTGGTAGACTTGGTCTGAATATGTTTGTTTATGCTTCACTAATATTGAACATACTTAACAAGATCAGTAAATTTAAACCCCTAATTTTCTTGTGTCACATTGCAAGGTTGGATAAATTACAATATGTTGGGGTTCCCATGTTTTGGCAAGGTTGGAAATACCAAAAGATGAGACAACATCAAACCACTTTCAGACCTCGGGATCTAGCCCTCCTAGGTCCAGAGAGGGATCTCTCTATGATTGTCAAAGGTATATGTCTTTGAAGCTCAAAGTTAAGGTGTTAGGCTAGTTATAAGGCTCGGAGTTTGTTTGTTTAATGTATGTTTGGTTGCTGGGAATCAGAAAGGAAGGGTTCAATATAAGACAAGGCTGAGCAAAGAGGATTTAGGCAAAAGGAGAGTTAATTTAGGGGACATTCAAGACCATTGGGAAATGGAGTCAGGAAAGGGTTTACTTGCTATTCAATATGCAGGCTTTCAGTTGGGATAGTCATCTAAAGCATTGGATCTTAAAGATGATCGTGTGATATGAAATGGTAAGAGAGAATGGTGAAAGCAAGGAAACCTCTAAGGTTACCTTCAAAGATCAGATCCAGGGACAGGACATGCCATTGGACACCTGTGATCTGAAAAACCAAAGGCTAACTCTTTAGACAAAGAACATTAAAGGTTTATAACACAAAGTTGAAAACCTGAGATCAGAGAGAGACTTTGAACTCTCAATGCTTCGGCCTCCAGCTTGAGGGATCTTAGAAAGGTTCAATTAATTGAAAATGATCCTAGTGAGATAAAGACAAAGTTCTAGACCTCCCAGTGTTCCCAATTCATCCAATTAAATCCTAACAAGAACATCTAAGAACAGATTCATTAATTCATACATCAGCTAGCAGGCAATGACATCCACTAGATTGGTTAAATTAACTGAAATCAACCCTTAGATAACACATTAGCAGAAAAACATTACGGGAAAGGAGAGTAGAAACATAGGGTACCTAACAAGGGTAAATCCTATGCCAAATTTCTGATGCGAGCCAGTAGAAATGCAATGAAATGAATTAAAATACAGAGATAGAAAAATATCACCAGCTGCTTTAAATCAGGATCCAAAGAAATGTGCTTGTCATATTAAGAGCAACACCAGTCAAGTACAACATTGCCAACAACTTGAAAGTTTATTCTGAATACATCTTCTTCAGCCTATCTTACTATTTTACACAGGGACTATGTCTCAAAAGAAACAACTTGCAACACTCTGATAATCGATCAACAACAACCTTTACAATGAGTTCCTTCCTGAATTTTATAGCTGAAAGATGAGCACAGGAGGTAGGTGAAAAACTAAATGGAGCATTAAAACTTAGAAGAGGAAGAGGGTCGAAGCCCATTCTGTTTTAAATCCTGTGCATTTACCTCCGGCACTCTTTTGGATGCAAGAGTGGTCTTCTTTAGGCTTCCATTTACTCCGGGTATGTCTTTGATGCACTCTGGCTGCAGTACTCTGTAATACTTTTTTGGTGAATAAGAAAAAGGGTAAATAAATGACAGTGAATTCCACCATAGCGCATAAAAAATTCTTTGGTAGCTCTGGACTGTGGTCAGGGCAGGACTTTCTTCAGGAACACGGTAAATGGAGGAAACAATATGGGCACTTGGTCCTTTAGGGGAAGAACAATCTGCTGATGTGAGACCCTGATAGTATTGTTTTTTGTGCGCTAGGCCTTCCGTGAGATTTATGAAGTCTTTGATCTTGGTACTCTGTTTTCAAATCATTGGATTAAGGCTCAAAATATTCAATGACAGGCCTTAAACACTCTATTTTCCCACTGATACTCTTTGCTACTTCCACGCTTGCCTCTGACTACTAAATCTGTGCTTTAATGGCTCTGGAAGATTTTACAGAGTTTGAACTCTGTTCTTTTAATGCAAGCCCTGTCAGAACGTCTTCTCAGACCTTTCTCCATGATTTCAACTCTTGAAATGGTCCTTTCCTGTCTCTTTGTAACTGTACAGAGACTATGAATCATGGCGGTTTTCTGTCGCTCGTATCCTGCAAAAACACGTAACTCTGTTATGAAATCCATGCATAGGGGAGGACGGCTATGGAGGACGGGGAGAAATATAGCGCGGTGGTGGTAAAATGGTTTTTTTAGATAAAACAATGGTGAATAATGCCATAATATGGTGTAAACGGCGACTAATAGGGTTTTGGTGGAAAAATGCGCGTGGGTCGTTTGATCGTGGTCCAGTGGTGAGGATCGACGATGAAGATTAAACATTGGGATGGTTTATGAAGTTGGGTGGAATGCATTAAAATGAATGAAAATGTAATGAAAATAATTGTATGTGGCGGGACCCAACATGGGCGGAGGGTGATTCATCCAAGACCGTCGGATCTCAGGAGGAGATCGACGACTACGATCCAATCAGAGGGGATAAATGGGAGGATTGATAGTCCGATGAACGATGGTGCGATCAGTTTATGACCGTTGGATCTTGGACTCAACGGACGGCTAGGATTGGGTCGGGGAAATCACAATCATAAAGGGAGGAAGGTGGCAGCGACTGGAAAATGCGATTGTAATTGGAGTAATGCCGCGATTATGCGATGGTCGTTGGATCTAAGCGATAGTTCAACGGTGGAGATTGAATCGGCGAGGAACATAAAGAAGCGACAGGAGGGGAGCGGAAAAAATCTGGGCCGTTGGATCTTGGAATGGATGGACGGCTGTGATTTGATCGGGGAATCACAATTGGAGGGAAACAAGGAGTGGCACGGTGAAAGTTCTGATTGCGATCGGAGGTGGGAGCACGATTGAGCGCTGGCCGTTGGATTCGGGGACTAGATCAACGTCCCACATTCAATCGGAGGGAGATGGAGAGGGGTGATGGGGCGCGCAGTGATTAGCGCTGGACCGTTGGATCTACAGGGGAATCGACGATGGATATTGCAGCGCAGGGCTACCAACCAAAACCAATCGCATCGAGATTTTTCATATGTGCAAAGGACTGCGCTCGCCCAACAGCTCTGATTGCGATAAGTGCCCGGGGCTTAAGCACTTGGTCCTGGGCACGGGCATATGGCAGAGAAGTGGTTTGCGGGTTGGCGGAAAAGGGGCTAGGCCCTATTATATGAAAAAGTGGGTTTTTGGCCCATTTTTAGTGCATTTCAAGGCCGGGAAAGGGTAACGATAGAAGGAAAAAGGGGAATTAGACCAAACAAGGGGTGGATGTAGGATTTAAGGGGATTTTGGGAGGATTTAGAGGGTGAAAGGGGAACTTTGAAAAAGGGGAAAAAAGGGTTAAAATGGGATATTTCTACAGGGATACAAGGGGAAAATAAAGGCCTTTTTGAGCACAAATTTTTATCATTAGTGAGGCTTATTGACTCAAAAACAACAGAGGGAAACAATCAAAGGGCATGCAATATGAAAGGGCTTCAAGGATGATGTGTTTTCAAGGGAAATGCATTCCTTGAAGGCTCATAAAACAAATTAGCCCCTTGCTTGCTTGTCAAGGAATTTATAGGGGGCTAACACAATATAATGTAACATTATGAAAATTTTGGTCATAGTGTGACAATGGTTGTTACAATGTGATGATGTTTTCCATGTTGTGACAATTTTTTCACATTCTGATGTTGGATAGATTATGACCTTAGTCAATCAAATTACATTGTTAGTTTTGTAATGTGAGATTGTGAAAGTATTTCTCTCATAAAAACACTAAACATGTTTGACCTTGGTTTATCTTCATTGCCCTTGGTTGACTGTGGTTGATCAAATTCAACCATGGTCCACTTTGGTTGACCATAATTGACCTTTGTTGATGATTTTTAATCATGGTTTCCCATGGCTGAGCATGTTTTATCATGTTTGACAATTATATTTAACCATGGTTAATCACGATTGACCATGGTTGAGCTGGGTCGACCATGGTTAAGCATGTTCAATCATTATAACCATGTCGATCTTAGATGACCTTCATTGACCATGCCTGAGCTTTGTTGAACATCATTGGTCATTATTGGTCATCACTGACCTAGGTTGATTATGGTTGCTAATGGTTGACCTTGGTTAACGATTATAAACATTTTGATCTTAGATGACCTTGGTTGACCATTGTTGACCTTTGTTGAACATCATTGATCATGATTAGACATGGTTGACCTTGGTTGGTCATGGTTGGTCATGGTTGACCATGGTTGACCATGGTTAACCGAGGTTGATGAGAGTTCCCCATAATTAGCCATGTTTGGTCATTTGGAAATGGTTGATGTGGTTGACCATACCGAGTTTTGTTAACCATTATTTTTGAATAAGTTTGAATACTAGTTGAATTGGTATGAAAATTATTATCTATGTTTCAATAATGTGTTTGACTATGTTTGGTTATTAATATTAATCAATAAAATTAAAAAAAATTATGTTCGACATAAGTTGAAGAGTGTTAACTCTCCAATGCAACCAAACATAGTCAAACATACTGAACACCATTAGTAAACATATTTGACTATGTTATGAAAATGGTTAGACTATGGTTAAGTATGTTTTGACAGTGGTTAGACTATCATTAACCATGGTTGACCGTGGTTAGACAATTGTTTGATTATGAATGAACAATATTTTACCATGATTTGACTAAGTCGAACCATAGTTGGATATGATTGACTATAGCTCCTCATGGTTTGAAAATTGTTTGAGATACATTATCATATTTTGATTATGGTTTGTCTATAGGTCATTCTGATTTTATTATGGTTTCCATTGTGATAGTGGTTGTTGATGGTCAACCGTGGTTTGATCATCAACAATTATATGCTACATTTACTAATTATATGGTTGAAATTAATGTTGACATTTTTGGGTGACATAAGTGAATGTGGTTGATCTTTGTTGACCATGGATGATAATGGTTGACCTTGGTTGACCATATTCGAGAATTCTAACCATAGAGATCTTAATTGATGACCATGGTTGTTCATGGCTTTTCATGTTTTTAATAATATTATTTACACAAATATTATTATTAATGATATGTATATTGATAATAATAGTATTATTATTTTTAATGATATTAATATTAATATTAATTATAACATTATTATATGACATATATTATTATTATTATTTTCCAATTTTAAGGTCACTGCCAAGCGAAACACCAAATTGGTGCATGAGATCCCCTTGTTTGTGGGACAAGGGACCCACCTCCGCACAACGATTTGACTTCTAAGTCTATGAAGACATACATACTCTACCTCCCTCTTGTTTTGAACCTGTAACCTCTTAGGAGGAAACACAATCTCTTAACGATTAGGCCCACTCAAGTAATCTAATAACGCGAGATATTAAATATTACTAATAACATTATTAACAACATTAATATTAATATAAAGTGTTAATGTCATGTTATCACAATTACTAATAACACTATTATTAATGTTAATATTAATCTTATAAGTATTTTTAAAAAGATAAATTATAATAATACTTAATATTAATAATATATAAATATTATTAATATTAATATTAATCATAATTAATGTTTTTCTTTTTTGACAACAACGGATAAGATTTGGATTAGATGGCGGTAAACCAGCTACCGCGTGCTATTACAGGGCTGTCTTGACTGAAGGAGCTTTTCGAGTTACAGTAAGTGGAATTTCTTTCCTCTTTACAGGGGTTGGAAGCGCCAATGAGAGAGCACTGCTTAATGGCCAGATCAACTTGAAAAGCTGCACATAAACTGCCAGAGGAAATATGGTAATGCGCAGAAGTTTGAAAAGGAAGGGCCTCTAGATTTCTTTCAGCATTAGCATGCAGATCCTTAGCCTTCTTTCTCAAATAACCGAGAGATGAACCTTCGCTCGCGCTGGCTTGGAAAGCGGAATTGTGTAGCTAAGGCCAATATGCAGATGCATTTAGAGCTGTCTTCAAAATCCACCCAGAACCTGCCTAGAAGTTGAGAGATTGGAACGACAGAGATGTCATGATGGGATATCGGTTAGAATGAAGATTTAAGATAAATTCTGTGATCCTTAGCACCAGTCTGTTTGAATTAATCCAATCCCGGAGGGCTTTAGGGTGGGGAGAAAAGGGAAACAGAGGAGTGCCTGAAGTAGATGAGGGCCAGTCTTCAAAAAGGTTAAGGAATGCTGCAGATAGTTTCGACATTATTTACTGAGAGAGATCTCCTACTCCGGAGAGAGCCAAGGTTGGCTTCCAAGTCAGCCTGAGAGTTCAGATTTCTAAGAATATGATAGAAAGATATTTTGCGGAACTTGGGCAGAATGAGCCTAATTTTTTTGAGAATAGGGGCTAATTGGACCTGAGCAGGATTCTTCTGCGATATCAAAGCTTGAATAATGATCCTGGAGTCTCCAAAGGTAGAGATAGAGAGGAAATTCCTTTTGAGCGCCAACTTTAGTCCCTGCCACAGAGCGAGAGCCTCTGCTCTGTTGTTAGATTCGATGCCTAGCCCCCAAGCAAACCACACAACTGTAGAACCACCAGGACTCAGGATAACACCGCCACCGCCAGTCGCCCCAGGGTTACCTTTAGAGGCCCCATCGAAGAATAGACAGTGATCATCCATGGCAGATCTCCACTTGATGAAATCCAGCTCACCCAAATGGATTTCCCAGACAGAATGAGTAAAAGCAGGAGTGTTGGGGCTGATCTTATGGTTTGAAATTAGTTCAGACAACCAAAGATCCTCCTCACTGTCCAAGGCCATCTCGTTTCTGATAGCAGAGTTGACTTCTAATACCTCACCCAAGAGAGCCTTGATTTTAGAGATAACTCTTTAATCATAATTAATGTTAAAATATTCTAAAAATAATGTTTACTAATTATAATCCTTTATATTTATTAATAAAAGAATATACAATATTTATTATTATTATTATGTGAAATATTAATATTAATAATATTTAAAATTTAAAAATACTTTATTATTATAATATATTTGTTATATTAATATAATTATATATTATATTTATTATATATGATATGTTTATCTCAAATATGTTTACAAATGAGATATGTGAGGAGATGTTCTCCCATCTCTTAGAGAGTACTACTCTTTTACATTGATTGCTTTATTTTCCTAATTCATTAAACACCTCATTATGATCGTTGTAAGCTAGAAGAAATAACTCCTTTCTATTGGAAATGATGAATTATTATATTAAATTTGACTATATTTATATTTTACAAAGCATACTGAATTTTATTATATCAAAGTTTCTTATATTTTAATTAATTTGTTGTGAGCATACTGTTTATTCACTATTTTTCTATTATAGATGATGGATTATTATATTAAAAATTATTATATTCTAAAAATGATAATAAAATTTATTACAACAAAATTTATTATATTTTAGTTAACATGTTGTGAAGTTATTGTTTATTGATCATTATTATTTGTAAATGTACATTGAATTATTTTTAATATAAAAATTTTAAAATAATTTATATATAAATTTTAAAATGATTTATAAAAATATTTTCACAATAATTATCAATATTTAAATTATCAACCTATTTACTATTAGTTTATTTTCTTAAAGAAATGAAGTAAAAAATATTATTCAATCTTAAATAATTATAGATTTTGTTTCCAAATAGAAAACCATTTTTTCAATAAACTAAATATTAAAAAAATAAAAATAAATAAATACTAAATTAAAAACTAAACCCAATACCACCGGATTACCATTTTACTAATTACACTACACTAAATCACAATCCCATTAATTTGATTATTAAAGAAGAGTCAAATTACATTTCTCTTATAATTGCAAAGAAACGCTAAACTTCAAAATTATTTATACACCCTTATTAACTAAAACATAATATAAAATTGGTAAATTATCTTTGCACGTTTGCTAGCTAAAATATAATATAAATTTGGTAGGAGTATTGACTGAAATATGATAAATTTGGAAATGTTGGATTTTAAAACATGATCTAAAGACTTTTTATCAAAATAAAAAATTTAGAGATATATAATAGGTGATTTTGTTGATTGTATCATTGGTTTTTTTTTTTTAATCCAAATTTATTATATTTTAGTTAATACTTAGCAATTTTTTATCACAATTTACTAAATTTTATTTAATAGTTAGTGTTTTTTAATCAAAATTTATTATATTTTAGTTAATAAGTTAGGCTAGCACAACCTATTGAGGATGGGTCTTGTCAACAAAGTGACCGAGTATCAAACCTCAATGGGGGTGGTTGTGTTGTGTTCTAGGTGGAGGAGACATGCTATAAGGGCTGGCAAGTTGCGAATACCCAGATGACTTTGATGAATTAGAGACCCATGGGTAGAGACTACTCAAACCACAAATCAAGGGTGCTCTAGGATCACAAACAACTTAATAGAAAAAATAAATGAAGATACTATTTATACACTATTATTATTTATCATTATAAATTGAATGATCTTTAAAATTCAAAACTCAAAATAATTTATACATAACTTTTAAAATATTTTATACACAGATTTTCACAATGCCTACTAATATTTAAGTTATTAATATATTTATTATAAACCTATTTTCTTAAAAGAATAAAAAAAAAGATATAATTTATGTGAAATGATTTTAGGTTTTGTTTCCATATACAAAACCAATTTTTTCAATAAACCAACTATCTCTCATTCTCATACAAAAAAATACTAAATTGAAAACTAAATGTGATACTACATAAGAACAATCTCATTATTTTGATTATTAAAAAAAAAGTTAAATTACACTTCCTTTATTATTGCAAAAATATATTATACAGAAATTTGATATTTAAAATAAACTAAAATTTCTCTTCTAATACTCTAACTAAATCACGAACATAATTGTAATTTTGCTGCAGTAGATACAAATGTACACTAAGACACCATTGAGTTTAGTTGACATTCGATAGAGCGGTAAAGTTGAAATTTTATGTACTAAAAGTGTTTCATACCTTTCTTTATTATGCAAGCTAGACGATGAAAAAAATGTGAAATATCATTTTGGGCAAATGTTGGGGTCTCATGAATGGGAGTGTTTTCCATTGCAAATTCAAAAGTATTTTTTTAGTACTATTATGTTAACTTAATCTGATCTCACATATATATGTCTCATAAGTTGTTTCAAATTTTTCTATAAACTTTACAGCTACAATCTTCCTTCATGTTTATAGTTGGAATGGCTTTATATGAATTTTCATTTAGGATCAAATTTGTATAAGTTTTTGATTAGTAACTTGTAGAATTTGATTCCATGTGTTTCACATGTCTATGTCGTCTACATTTGGGTTTATTTCGTTTTTTAGACAAATCTCTATATACATTGCATTTGTTACATGATTTAAATGTATTTTTCGCGCTCAAAACTCTTATGTTTTTCTCCTTCATGACATAGACCTACATGACTGAAACATGAGAATCATAACATGTAAAAGTAGAGAAACAAAAAAAAACCTACAAATATGAAGAGTGAATTAGGAATCAAATCTAAAGCACTGGAGTCCAATTTTCTCTTAACCATTCCTGATTATGAGGCAGGTACTGTAAATGATAGGCTATTAACATGTCCCTATGAACAAAGAAACCAACACTAAATTTGGCCAGAAGCCATGCCACCAATCTCTATGGATTCTACTGTTTATAAACTTTTCAATCTTTCTTAATGACTTCCTTAGTTTTCAAGGACTTCTTTAAATTTACCATTTAACCACCCATTTCCTTTAATTTCTAAAGATTCCTTGAAGCCAAGAACTTCTATATATTAAAAACCTAAATATGTTGAGAAATGGCGGATTAAAAGATTTAGTGTTTTGATCAAGTGGAAAACTATTGATTTAAAAACTAAATATGTTGAGAAAGAGTAGATTAAAGAATTTACTGATTTGATCTAGTGGAAAAGGGTAGATTAAAGAATTAATGATTCAATCAAGTCTAAAGAATGACATATAAAACTATATATTTTTTTAATGGGAATGAGAGGGCAAGGGAGTTTCATAATTTTAGGTGCGAGGTTTCAGATTCAAAAGTGCAGCTCAACCTTGTAACAAATTTTGTTCCACCAAATAATGCAATTTACCTGGTCGAAAGAAATGGAAGGACAATCATTACTGCTAAATGCTCCATTACAACTCCACTTTGATTTAATTGTTGTAAATGGAATGATAATGATTACTCCTAAATGCTCAGTTACAATTCTTCCATTACAATTCACATTTGATTTACCTTATAAACTGATTCATGTTGGATTTTCTAATAAATCCTTAACACAAAAATAGAGGAATTTGTTTCCTCTTTCAGCACAGAGATTTCATAAAGAAAACTTGCAGATGGATCATTTAAAAAAAATCATACACAGTGGAGAACAAAACATTGTCTTTCATTCAATGGCTTTCAGTATTTTACAAATTTCTTTAGAACTACTGTTCTAGTTTTAAATATGCTGCTCCTCTGCAATATTGCACACACACAGTCTTGCTCACTCTCGCACAACATACATTACACTATTCTGCATACATTCTGTGTATTTACTCCTCACACAGTCTACTCTCTACACTCTTACAACATACGCTCTATATTTGTATTGTAAACATATATTAATATATTTATACACTACAGGCCATAAAAAAAATTGACCTAAGTTTTAAACATTATAAAAATAAAAGTTAAATGTTGCGGCAGTCATTGCAAAACCATATAACAAGGTAAACATTACAACATATGTTACGATGAGGCGTGATAGATTTATTGCATGGATCGGCGTGCCGCCTGTCGTCAGCACAAAACTGTGTGATAAATGAACGAGAGAAGGTTTGCGATGGTTTATTGCATCAAACTTCGCACCTGCTGACTGGGACAAGAGTTCATGCGACGGTGCACTATTGGGTGAGGGGCTAGTGAGTGGGCTACAGTTATCGCGTGGTTTCGAAGGGAGGTGACGTAAGCACCAGAGTCATGCGATAAACATATGATTGGTTATGGTGGTGTGACGTGGATTGGTGGGGTCCACAGAAAGGTTGTGTGGAGTGGTTTGAATTCAAACAATGGCGTGGGAGTTAAGAGCGGTTAAGTGAATGAGAGTTATGGCAGGGTTTTGTGGTTCAGAAAGCGATTTAGAAAATCGGGAGAGGGCTATGTCAATGTAAGGAAATCGACTGTTGTAGGTGGATTAAAACATAGAATTCAATGTACAGGTTGAGTGAAAAAACAAAACGAAATTTGTTGTTGTTGTGTCCTTCTCTTCAGAGAGATTAAATCAAAAAAATATGTTTTCCGTCCTGCTATTTCAGGTTGCAGTTGGGAGTAATTTCCAACACTCCCCATTAATCACAACTGTTTCTATATTGCATTCCCAGACATTTTCTAAGATAATTAAAACTTTTCTGCTCCAATGGTTTTATTAAAATATCTATAAACTCTTCTTCTGTTCTACAATTCTTCAGAAAAGCTTCTCCATTGTTCACCAATTATTTGATATAATGATACTTTGCATCAATGTGTTTTCTTCTTTTATGAAACACTGAATTTTTGGATAAAGCTATTGCTGAGCTATTATCACAATAAATTGTTGTGCCTTTTACCTGTTCATGACACAAATTTCTTAACATTCTTCTCATCCATACTGCTTGACATGTTGTTGATGTAGCTGCCACAGACTCTACCTCTATTTTTGATAAAGTCACAATTTGTTGTTTCTTAGAAGCCCATGATATGGCTCTTGATACGATATGAAAATCATATCCAGAGGTACTTTTCCTGTCGTCTATACTTCCAGCCCAATCACTCTCAGTATATCCAATTAACTCAAAATTTTTTGAAGAGGTGTATAAAATATCATACCTCTTTGTTCCTTTCACATACCTTAGAATTCTTTTTGCTGCTTGCCAATGTGTCTCTTTTGGCCTTTCCATGAATTTGGAAATTAAACTTACAACATGCATAATATCAGACCTAGTTGCAGTCAAATACATAAGGTTGCCAACTATGCTCTTATATAAACTTGGATCTACATCCTTGCTTCTATCTTCCTTTATCAATTTCAATCCCATCACTGTAGGAGTTATTTTTTCCTTGCAATCCTGTATGCTAAATATTTCCAAAACTTCTTTCACATATTTTTCTTGAGAAATAAAAATTTTATTTTCATTTTTCTCTACTTCTATTCCTAAGAAGTATCTGAGCAATCCCATATCAGTCATCTCAAATTCTTCTTTCATGATTGTTTTAAAATTTTCAATGAGATAAGAATTATTACCTGTGAATATCACATCACCAACATATAAAAAAACAATGAGAATCTTACCATCATTTTCTTTGATGTATAATGTGGGTTCTCCTTCACATTTCTCAAACCCATTTTCCAGTAGATATGCATCTATTATACTGTACCATGCTTTTGGTGCTTGTTTAAGCCCATATAGAGCTTTCTTCAACTTGCATACTTTGTGCTCTTGGCATTATTTATCATAGCCCAGAGGTTTTTCAACATAAACCTCTTCCATCAATAATCCATTTAGGAATTTTGATTTCACATCCGTTTGGTAAAATTTCCATTTGTGTTGTGCTGCAAGAGACAACACTGCTCTTACTATTTCCATCCTTGCAACTAGTGCAGAATTTTCTTCATAATATCTTCCTTGTTGCTGCTTGTAGCCTTTGACAACAAGTCTGGCCTTGTGCCTTTCAATCTTACCTTCAACATTGCCTTTGGCCTTATAAACTCATTTTACTCCAATCACTTCTTTACCTTTTGGGAGATCAACTAATTCCCATGTATTGTTCTTCTCTATTGCATTTATTTCTTCATCTATAGCATCTATCCATTTCTTATATTTTAATGTTTCTTCAGAATGAATAGGATCTTCTATATTAAAATACAATGCAAATAAAGAGTTCATACCTTCATTGGTTGCCTCTTGCTCATAGATTTCATTCAAGCTTCTGAATCTGGTTCTTCTTTCACTTTCTATACCTGTGCTTGTAGAAGCACTCAAATATGATCCTTGTGTTGTGCTTGGAGAAGCACTCTCATCACTTATCAAGGGTGTTCTCATGCTTGCTTGAGGTGTTCCTTAATATGCTCGTGTTGGTGGAGGTGGTGCTTCTAATTAGGGATTTCTTCCTTTCATTTATTCCTCATCATCTTCTTGAGACAAACAGGTTTTTATACTCATTGTTTTCTCAATGCTTCCATCCCAAGCTTCTTCCTCAATGAACTATACATCTCTGCTTATTATGAACTTCTTGGTTGATGGGTTATACAATCTGTATGACTTTGATTCATTACTGTATCCAACAAATATGCACTTCTCCCCCTTACTGTCCAACTTCTTCCTTAGATGATCTCAAATTTGTGCATAAGCTACACATCCAAATACACTCATGTGGGTGACAAATTGTTTTATGTTGAGATTCAAAAATATGATGAACTTAGTGAAAAGAGTTTCCTTCACTATGTGGGCCTGTAGGCTATTTTTGGCGCAAAGTCTATTTTTAGACATGTCGATCATATTCTATGAGTTGCAGGATGCTATTTATGGATGGTTGGTCAAGTTGGAAAAATAGATGGACTTCTATTTTTAGACATACTAAGCAGACTCTAATTTTAGACTGCCAGTCTAAAAATGGATATGTCAAATATTATTAACTCTTAATAATATTTGGACTCTAAACAGTATCTTATTCTCTTGGAGCACTTCAATTATGTGCATAGATGTGGCACATCAATTGACAGAAAGAATTACGTTATTCTTGAGGGTTTACTGGAGCTAATGCATGGAGGACTTTAGTTAGAACTCATGTGACAGAGTTTGGTGGAGTTGGAGAAGTAGTTGGTAGAGTTGTATTTAGTTTAACTCAGTTCGACTCAGTTGAGCTAGTTGTATCTAGTCTAACTGATTGATACACTAGTGAGAGTGGAGTGAATTAATTAGTTAATTAATTCATAAATAATAACTCATTAATCAACTGAACAATACATTAGTTAACTACAGTGCATGGCAGTTTTAGTGGAGACCAATGGAGAGATAGGTGAAAGAGCAAGGTAGACTATCTGTTGTGACTATAGTGATGCATTGATTTCATCCAACACTCAGTGGAGATGCCAATAAGGATTGCGTGAGCAAGGATGAAGCAATTCGAGTTCGTTTAGAGCTATTCTTCAGCAGGGATTTCGTAGTAGAGGCAAGCTAGCAGGTGGCAAATATTGGTGCATGGATTTGCGAGATCGGGCCTGATTAGTGTGTAGCGATTGTATTGTACTGAGAGCTTGATATGATCAGATTTGTATGAGAATTGTTACATGATCTCTATGAAATATATTATATATAGATGGTTGGGGTTTTCAGCTTCAGGCTTTCCCGTTAAACAACTGTGTTAATGTGTGTGAATTTTTATTGTTTCATGTGTGCATTGCAATCTTGATTTAATTTCCGCAAATGATCAATGGTGGAATAGATTCTGTATTTTACATGAAGTTAAAATAGTGTGAGATTAGGAGAATATTGGACATATAACGCATAAATTATATAATTTATACATGGTATCAGAGGAGTATTTATCAAAGGAAATTCCAATTATTGAAGAGGTTGAGTTTTGTGCTGGTGGAATTCGAATTTGTTGCAGTGTTTTCTTAGTGTCGAAGTTGAGCATTCATTGAAATTTTTTTCAACGGATTGCGATTGGAGTATGCCCTTGATGGAAGCTCGAATTATATGGCATGGAAGGATAGGATGGATGCGGTGCTGGATGATAATGGGTTGAAGGAGTTCATCGATAGCGATGTTCCTAAGACGAGATCTAGTGATGCAGCTGCACTCGACGCATGGCAAAAGAAGGTAGCAAAGTGTCGAAGGATTCTGTTGGGAGGTGTGAAGGACCACATTGTGTCTAGCCTTCATGGGAAATCCACTCCATTCTTAATGTGGAAGGCTTTGATAGATTGTTTCCAAAGCAGAAGTGACCAGAGGAAGTTGGCACTTAAAGACAAGCTCAGAAAAATAAAAATGGAGAAATGCGACAGTATACCAAAATACCTCACGAAGTTTGTCCACTGCAAGGATGAGATGGGAAGTGTGGGGGTTACTGTTGATGAAGAAGACTTGGTGAGCTTGGCTCTCCTTGGGCTTTCAAATATTTGGAATAGCTACGAAGACTCTGTCAATGGACGGGAGAAACTGCCGAGATGGGAGTGACTTTGGTTGGATCTTGTGCAGGAGGAGATAAGGCGGGGTACCAGGGATGGATCTTCATTGAAGAATGAAGATGAAGAAAATTGTGCTTTGGCTACCAAAGAAAGGAAAGGGAAGGGGAAGAAAAATACTTCTCAATCCGATGCGAAAGGAAAGAAGCAGGATTTTTCCAAGGTAAAGTGTTTTCACTGTCACCAGCACGGGCATTTTGCCACTAATTGTCCATAGAAGAAGAAGAATAAGCAGGCTGCTGGATCTGCAGCTGGAGAGGCCTTAGCCTTGCAGTTTGAGCTGGATTTTTCTTTAATCGCATGCTTGGTTTCAAGTGTGATGAGATCGGTGTGGTTTCTTGACAGTGGTGTCTCTTTCCATATGACCAGAGACAAATATTTGATTAGTGATCTGGAGGAAAAGGATCTTGGAGTGCACATTAAGATGGGCAATGATGGTAGATACTGTGCGACTGGTATCAGGACCATTTCCTTTGAGAGGGAGTCTGGTAAACCTTTCATCTTGAAGGATGTCATGCATGTTCTAGGATTGAAGAAGAATCTGATCTATGTGGCGATGTTGGAAGACAAGGTTTATGATTTTGTTTTCAGTGAGGGAAAATCTTTCCTTCGGCAAAAAACAACTGGTAAAACCAAGAGGATAGGGATTCGAGTTAAGAATCTTTATCAATTTCAAGTAGATGGTTGCGCAGCAATGGCAGGCAAAGCAGAAGGAGTGGTGAGATGGGATGAGGGAAAATTGTGGCACAGGAGATTGGGCCATCTTCACCATGACACTTTGAAAATTTTGCAGCATATTTCTACCGGGCTTCCCTAAGGTAAACTTGCGCAGTCAGATCAATCTAAGGGATGCACTTTGGGAAAATTTGTGAAGACCACTTTTCATGAGAAGGATAGTCGCGCCTCAACGATCCTTAAGAGAATTCACATAGACGTGTGTGGAACTTTCTCGGTTGCTTCAACAGCAAAGCACAGGTATTATATGATATTTGTTGATGAATTTTCTCATAAGTGCTAGATCTTCTTCATGCATAAGAAGAGCGAGACATACTCAAAGTTTTTTCAGTTCAAGGCACTGGTTGAGAAAGATTCGGGGAAGCAGGTGAAAACTCTAAGGAGTGATAATGGTGGTGAATACATCTCTGGCGAATTCAAAGAATTCTATAGCAAAGAAGGAATTCGAAGAGAACTCATAGCGCCTCATAACCCACAACAGAATGGGGTTGCGGAGAGAAAGAACAGAACAATCGTGGGTGCTGCACGGGCGATGCTACATGATCAGGGCCTTCCCATACACTTGTGGGCTCAGGCATGCAACATTGCGGTTTATGTGAAAAATCATTGTCCTCATAGAGTACTTGGCATGAGTACACCCGAAGAGGCATTTTCTGGTAAGAAGCCTGATATTTCTCATTTGAATATTTTTGGCTCACATGTTTACATTCATGTGACAAAGGATGCTAGGAAGAAGCTGGAGTGGACCGCAAAGGTTGGGATATTTGTGGGGTACACAGAAACACCCCGCAATTATCGTGTGTATTTTCTAGACTGTAGGATGACTGTCGTGCGACGAGATATCAAATTTCATGAGGAGAAAGCATGAAGTTGTCGCTTGAGAGGGAGCTACACTTGCATGCAGAGGAGGAGCTACTTGTTCCTAAAGATGAGCCTCAAGATGTGGATCAACCACAAGAGAAGGTTCACGGAGTGGAAGAAACCACTCATGCAGCGTCAAACATTAGAGGGCAGAAGCACACTACAGAAGCTGAGCAACTGAATCTTGATGCAGTGTAGAATGTAGGAGTTCCTGCATCACATCACAGACAAAGACAGTCACCTAAATGATTTACTGGATACATGGCTCTGATGAGCAAGTGTATCGTGATGGAACCATCCTCTTTCGAGGAAGCTGTGGAGGATCCCGCATGGGTAGATGCCATGGTGGAAGAGTATGATTCGATTTTCAGAAACATTGCATGGGAGATTGTCCCAAGGCCGGAAGGGAAATTAGTGGTAGGTTCGAGATGGATCTACAAAGTGAAGCAAGTTGCTGATGGGAGCGTCGAGAAGTATAAGGCAATATTTGTTGCCTGGGGCTTCTCACAGATCAAGGGGATCAACTATGAAGAAACCTTTGCACCTGTCACAAGGTATTCTTCGATACGGACCATCCTTGCTCTCTCAGCGCAGATGGGTTGGCACATTCATCAGATGGATGTGAAGACTGCATTCCTCAACGGAATCATTGAGGAGGAGGTTTACATTGAGCAGCCTAAAGGATTTTAAATCTTTAGCAGTGAGTAGCATGCTTTCAGGCTCAAAAGAGTGTTGTATGGGCTGAAACAAGCACCTCGTGCTTGGTACACACAGATAGACAGTTATTTCACCAGACTTGGTTTCGCCAAGAGTGAGGCGGATCCAAACCTATACCAGATTATGGTGGAGGGTAAGCTTTTGATCATTGTACTTTATGTAGATGATTTAATACTAATGGGTGATGAACTGTTGATACACTCATGCAAGGTAGATCTTGCAAAGGAGTTCGAGATGAAGGATTTGGGCCTCCTTCATTATTTCCTGGGATTGGAAATTTGGCAGTGGAAAGGTGAACTATTTGTGTCTCAAAGCAAGTATGCCTGGGAGATACTGGAGAAGTTTCACATGGAAGGCTGCAAGCCTATCGACACTCCTCTTGTTGGTGGTTGGAGGAAGGAGGATGCTCCATCGGCAGAGGTAGTGGATGCCACTGTTTATCGATAGTTGGTTGGTTCGCTCATGTATTTAGTCAATACACGATAGGGCATATGCTATGATGTGAACCAGCTTTCACAAGCGATGGTTAAGCCTACCAAGCTCTTTTGGAAGGCAAGAAAACATATCCTGAGGTATCTTAGGGGCACATCTGGGTATGGATTGTGGTACAGACAGTCGGATGAGGTGAAGCTGCATGTGTTCATGGATGTAGATTAGGCAGGAAGCCCAACAGACAAAAAGAGCACATCTGGAGGGATTTTCAGTATCGGATCTACAACAGTTTCTTGGTATAGTAGGAAAAAAATATCTGTGGCACTCAGTTCAGCGGAGGCTGAGTACATGGCAGCAAGTTTGGCTGCATGCGAGGCTATATGGATGAGGATGATCCTGGTTGGTTTTTTCGGTTCTAATTTAGATCCCACGGTGATATATTGTGATAATCAGAGTTGCATTAAAATATTGGTTAATCCAGTATTTCATGATAGATCTAAACATATTGACATCTCGTACCATCATATCAGATATTGTGTGCAGCGGAAGATCATGTTGCTTTCTTACATTCCTACAGAGGATCAAGATGCAGATATTCTGACGAAGGCGCTCACCAGGAGCAAATTCGAATACCATAGAGACATGATCGGGGTGGTAGATAATCCCTATCTTGTTGAGAGGGAGTGTTGAGATTCAATAAGATGATGAGCTTAGTGAAAAGAGTTGCCTTCACTAAGTGGGCTCGCAGGCTATTTTTGGCGCAAAGTCTTTTTTTAGACTGTCTATTTTTAAACATGTCGATCATATTCTACGAGTTGCAGGATGCTATTTGTGGATGGTTGGTCAAGTTGGAAAAATAGATGGACTTATATTTTTAGACATATTGAGTGGAGTCTATTTTTAGACTACCAGTCTAAAAATAGATATGTCGAATATTATTAACTCTTAATAATATTTGAACTCTAAACAATATCTTATTCTCTCAGAGCACTTCAGTTAAGTGCACAGATGTGGCACAACAACTAACAGAAGGAATTACGCAATTCCTGAGGGTTTACTGGAGCTAATGCATGGAGGAATTCAGTTAGAACTCATGTGACAGGGTTTGGTGGAGTTGGAGAAGTAGTTGGTGGATTTTTATTTAGTTTAACTAAGTTAGACTTAGTTGAGCTAGTTGTATCTAGTCTAACTGATTGATACACTAGTGAGAGTGGAGTGAATTAACTAGTTAATTAATTCATAAATAATAACTCATTAATCAACTGAAGAATACATCAGTTAACTACAATGCATGGCAGTTTCAGTGGAGACTAGTGGAGAGATAGGTGAAAGAGCAAGATAGACTATCAGTTGTGACTATAATGATGCATTGATTGCATCCAACACTTAGTGGAGACACCAATAAGGATTGCGTGACCAAGGCTAGAGCAATTCAATTTCATTCAGAGCCATTCTTCAGCAGGGATTGTGCAGTAGAGGCAAGCTAGCACGTGGCAAAGATTGGTACATGGATTTGCAAGATCGAGCCTGATTAGTGTGTAGCGATTGTATTGTACTGAGAGCTTAATATGATCAGCTTTGTATGAGGATTGTTACATGATCTCTATGACATATATTATATACAGATAGTTGGGGTTTTCAGCTTCAGGCTTTCCCGTTAAACAACTATGTTAATGTGTGTGAATTTTTATTGTTTCATGTGTGCATTGCAATCTTGATTTAATTTCTACAAATGATCAATAGTGGAATAGATTTTGTATTTTGCATGAAGTTAAAATAGTGTGAGATTAGGAGAATTTTGGACATATAACACATAAGTTATATAATTTCTACATTTTATGCCACTCCTTGCTTCTTCTAGAACTCTGTTCATCACTCTTTGTTGGGCATCTATTCAAAACATATGCTGCAATGTACAACTTCAACCCAATATTCATTTGGCAAATGTTTTTCCTTCAACATGCTTCTTACCATATCCATGATGGTTTATTTTTCCTTTCAACAACTCCATTTTGCTGTGGTGTATACCTTGCTGTGAATTTCTTGTGGATTCCATTTTCTCTGCAGAAACGCAGAAATTCTTTGGAGATATATTCTCCTCCTCTGTTAGTCCTTAAAAATTTTATATGCTACCCACTTTGATTCTCAACAAGAGTTTTAAAGTGGCAGAACTTCTCAAATGCTTCACTCTTCAACTTTAAGAAATGCACCCATTTTTTTCTTGTGTAATCATCAATAAAAGTTAACATATAGTGGTTGCCCCCTAAAGAAGGTGTTTGCATTGGTCGACACAAATAAAAATGGACTATTTCTACGGGTGCTTTTTTCCTTATGCTCTTACCTGATGGAAAGCTTTCTCTGTGTTGTTTGCCCAAGATGCAGCCTTCACATAGGTTGTATGGTTTCTCAATCAATGGTAATCCCTTTACCATACCTTTTACGTGCAACAAATTTAGGCCTCCAAAGTTGAGATGTCCAAATCTCAAATGCCATAGCCAGTTTTCATATTTTTCTTCCTTTTGGAATGTCTCATGTGTCACAGCTGCCATTGCAACTCCTTTCTTCAAATCTGCTCTCATCTTGAGAGGAAACATTCTGTTTCTTTTCATATTCACTTGTGCAATCCTTTGATTTCTTGGTGTATGTCCATGATGGTACATACATCATCTTCAAAGAATACATTGTATCCTTTCTAAATGGGTTGTCCAATGCTCAAAAGGTTACACTTCATACCCGGTACATAATATACATCAGATATGGATTTCTTTTCTCCTTTCCTTGTCAAAACACTTACTCTGCTTTTCCCATGACAGAGACTTTGATGTTTGTTCCCAATGTTACTTGAGACTTTACATTTTCATCCAACATGGAAAACATAGAGATGTTTCCAGTCATATGGTTGCTACATCTTGAATCTAGAAACCATATATCTTCACTCTTTTCTTCAACCATATTACATGCTAAAAACAAATTTTCTTGACTCTGAGTTTCTTTAGTAAAGTTAGTACTCGATCTATTACCCATGTCACTCTGTTTCTTTCTACATTCACTGGCATGGTGCCCATACTTCTTACAGTAATGACATTGGACTTGGGATTTATCATACCTTTATCCATGTGCTTGATTTTTTCCACCTTGTTAGCTGTTGCCTTGGCTTTGATTCTGACTTTGGTTGCTGCCCCTTCCAATTGTACTTGCAAGGTTGTTTCTTCCTCCTATGTTTTGGCTTCTCCCTCTACCTTTTCCTTGGTATTTTGATATGCCTTGACATATTCCTCATCCAAAGGACATTTGGGTCTTGAAGGCATGCTCTAAAGATGAGTTTGTTGTTCTGTTCAGCCTTTCTTCGTGTGTCATCAAAGATGCATGAAGCTCATCAACTTTAAATCTTGAGAGATCCTTTGTCTCTTCACTAGTAGTGACTATCACATTAAATATTAATGGTAAACTTCTCAATATTTTCTCCTCTAACTTTCTCTCTTCTACTGTCTCTCCATGAGATCTCATTTGGGTAACCAACCCAATCAACTGTGTGAAGAATGAGTCTAAGCTATCAAACTCTTTCATGCAAATGACTTCAAAATCTCTTCCCATTAATTGAAGCTTTGTTGTTTTTACTTTCTCCATACCTTGATAGGTTGTTTGGAGGGTATCCCATGGCTCCTTGGACTTATTTTTTGCTGCAATTCTTAGAAATATACTTTCATGCACTGCTTGATAGAGATAGAAGATGGCTTTTGAGTCCTTCTTATTACTCTTCAGCAAATCCTTTTCTGCATGTGTTAAGGCATTATACTCATTTGCATCATCTGGTTCTTCAAATCCATCTTCAACTAGTTCCCATAAATCTTGAGATGCAAATAGGGCTCTCATTGTGATTGCCCAATAATCATAGTTCTTCCCATTGAACTATGGGAGCTGAGTATTTCCCATACTCAGGCTTGTGCTAGTTCCTGCCATTCTTTACTGTACAAAACTATAAATCTTGACTGTGTAACTTAAATAAAACTTTCTCACTACTGGAGAGGTAAACTCTGACTCTTGACACTACCTTTTACATCTCTCTGGACTGTGTTTTAAAATAAACAGTAACTCTACTATATAAATACCTGACTTGCTGAAACCTTCATTCTGCTGGAGAAATACTTCAACAGTCTTCTTCTCCTTGAGCTTCTTCAGCAACTGCTGAGAGCCTGGACTAGCTCCGATACCATGTCGGATTTTCTTATAAAACCTTAACATAGAAATAGAGGAATTTCTTTCCTCTTTCAACACAGATATTTCATAAACAAAACTTGCAGATGGAGCATTTAAAAAAAATCATACACAGTGGAGAACAAAACACTATCTTTCATTTAATGGCTTTCAGTATTTTACAAATTTCTTCAGAACTGTTGTTTTGGTTTTGAATATGTTGCTCCTTTTCAATATTGCACACACAGAGTCTTGCTCACTCTTGCACATCATACATTACACTATTCTGCATACACTCTGTGTATTTACTCCTCACAGAGTCTACTCTCTACACTCTTACAGCATACGCTCTATATTTATATTGTAAACATATATTCATATATGTTTATAATACAGGCCATAAAAAAATTTAACCTAAGTTTTAAACTTCATAAAAATAAAAATTAAATATCACAGCGGTCATTGCAAAACCATGTAAAAAAATAAACATTACAAAATATCTTGCGATGAGGCGCGATAGATTTATCGAATGGATTGGCACACCCCGTGATGTCAGCAGAAAACTATGCGATAAATGAACATGAGAAGGTTTGCGATGGTTTATCGCATCAAACTTCGCGCGTGCTGACTAGGACAAGGGTTCATGTGAGAATGCGCTATTGGCCGAGGGGCTAGTGAGTTGGCATGGTGGGGCCGCGGTTATCATGTGGTTTCGAAGGGAGGTGACATAAGCACCAGAGTTGTGCGATAAACATTTGATTGGTCGCGGGTGACGTGGATTGGCGGGGTCCACAGAAAGGTTGCTTGAAGTGGTTTGAATTCAAAAAATGGCGCGAGAGTTAAGAGCGGTTAGGTGAATGAGAGTTATGGCGGGGTTTCGTGGCTAAGACCGCAATTTAGCAAATCGGGAGAGGGCTACGACGATGTAAGGAAATCAGTTATTGCAGGTGGATTAAAACGAAAATTCAATGCACAGATTGAGTGCAAAAACAAAACGAAATTTGTTGTTGTTGTATCCTTCTCTTGAGAGAGATTAAATCAAAAATTTATTTTTTTTGTCTGCTATTTCAGGTTGCATTTGGGAGTAATTTCCAACAAGTCACTCCCATTTGATTTACTTTACATTTTCTTTTTTAGTAGAAAAAAACCCGATGAGTTTAAAAATTTGAATTTCAAAATTACTGTTTAGAGCCATAATGTTTCTTTAATACATCTTCAAAAATCTTCACAACTATCCTTTAAGCTTTTTCTTAATGAGTATGAACAAGAACCCTGGGTCCTAAAGCTCCATACCCTGACTAGTTCTCTCCCTTTTTAATTGTCGGTTTCCTTATCCTCCCACCTGTTAAAACTCATAGAGGAGAGCATACTCTGTGCAGTATCAAAACTGTTAACCCAACATAAACGGTAGCCAAAACACTACTTGAAGAATACCTGCTCAGAAAAATTTAACCATGCCTATTACTCTATAATCCTTTTAGTAGAGAAAGATATTCTTAATTCTTTGATTAGCTCCAGCCATATCAATAGGTACCCTGGGTATAGCATGATTCCCCAGAATCCCTTATTTAGATGATCCAGGTACTTTACAAACTTATTCATTAAGCATTTGATTTACATTACAAACTGATTCATTGCGCATTTGTTTAGTTGATGCACCTGTTTGTATGATGTAGAACCATTTTTGAATTTCTTTATTTTTATAAATATTGATAAGTGGCAATTACGGTATGGTAAATTTTTATTTTTATTAATATTGATAAGTGCCGATTACCAAATGGTATGGTAAATTTTTAATTTAAATATGATTTAAACTAGATAAAAAAAAATTAGTGAAGTAAATTGATATAATGGTAATTAGCATTTTTCAATTTAAACTATCCCATCAAAAAATTAATTAACAAAAAGAATTGACAAATTCCATGGTAATTTACATGTGATCTATGATAGTGGAAGAACACTTGCTCTCTGACCATTCCCCATATCCATGAATTTATTTTCGATTCATACAATTTGCTTATTATGAATTTTAATGGCAGCCTAGATTCAAAATAATGGATCTGCATTTTGTACCACATCCCTATTCTAATTTGCATTTCCACCAACATCTTAGCTTTTCTGAACCAATTCAGCCAGATGAGATATAAAGTTTCTCAGCCTGCATGACAGTGAAGCCTTACTATCAAGACTTAAACTAAATATTGATCCATATAACGCCAATAAAACGTGCTAAGTTGCTAGTTCAAGTCAGCTTTAAAATCAAACACCTGCACTAATTTTAATTCGCATAATGTCAAAGAAAATGAGTTTTCCACGCTGTCACCCAATCAGAAGGACTACTGCAGTCTGCGAAGTATTTATAGCCATAGTTTCTTCATGAAATTTAGAGCCAGTACTCCTCTGATATGATATTGATATGATATGGCTAGCTTGTGGGCTTACCAGACAAACTGCAAAAACCACAGGCTACTCACTGTGCATAACGACAAAGATATTGAAATTAATTATACGCTACTACACTACCAGAAATACTGTTCCGAAGTACTTATAGCCAAAGTTTCTTAATGGAAGTTAGAGTGTGTACTCTGATATAATATAGCTAACTTGAAAAACTACAAAGACCACAGACTACTCACTCTGCATAATTTTCAATCCCGTCAGTTCATGTGCGTCTGCAGTGTGACAAATTGGCCTTCTTTTATTATGCACTAGTACATCTGGCTGATTTCTTGTCATTATTCTGATATTAATGATTAATGGACGCATTCATACGTCTAACTATCTTGCTTTGAATTAGCTTCTCAGGCTGCAGACTGTGTAAATATAATGAAGAGCTTTGAATCAGCTTCTCAGGTGGCAGGCTGAGTCTACAGGCCATCATCATTATATTATAGTCCATATAACTTTCTTTTCCCTCGAAAAAGTATTTAAAGGGACATACATTTTGGCCAAATTAACTAAAGTCTATCTTAAGGGTCTCTAAGAAAATTGAACCTTGATTTTCTCAATAACAATGTGTTTTATCAAAACAAATAATTAAGTTAATCCTAAAAACTATTAGGATCTATATAACTCAGAGGATGGACATTTTTATTTTTATTTTTGCCATGAACTGGGAAGTGTGTGTGGGTTGGAGCATCTTGCAAGGATCATTCCCAGCTAATTATTTATATTATCTATTTCTTCACACAATTATAATAGATTTGAAGGGTTAAAAATTATTACAGAAAACCAAAGGTTAAAAATTATTACCCACAGGTTTTGAGAAAACCACACATGTTTTGTTTATTATAGTATTTATAGCCAAAGTTTCTAGATTTCAGTGAGTACTCCTCTGATATGATATAACTAGCTTGTGTGCTGCTCAGAGAAACTTCAAGAACCACAGACTACTAGCTGTGCATAATGACAAAGAAACTTGAGTTTTCGACGCTACTACACCACCAGAATTACTGCTCCGAAGTACTTGTAGCCAAATTTTCTTCATGAAAGTTAGAGTGAGTACTCCTCTGATAAGATATAGCTAACTTGGCCGGGACTGCCCAAGAAAACTACAAAGACCAGAGACTACTCACTGTGCATAATTTACAATCCTTGTCAGTTCATGTGCGTCTGTCGTGTGACAGATTGGCTTTCTTTTGTTATGGACTCGTACATCTTGCTCTTTTCTTGCCATTGTTCTGATTTTAATGATTAATTGACGCATTCATACGTTTAACTATCCTGCTTTGAATTAGCGTCTCAGGCGGCAGACTCTGTACATTTAATGAAAAATAGCTTTGAATCAGCTTCTCAGGTGGCAGGTTGAGTCCATCACATCACTATATTACGATGGACATTGTCGTTCTTCGAATGAAGTGGGAAGTGTGTCAGGTGGAGTACCGGGGACCATCCTGTAAGGATCGTTACAAGCCGTTACGTGGTTAGATTCCACGTCTCATATTGTGGAACGGCCTGCCTTGAATGGGATGGAAGTTCAGAGCCTGATCGTAGTCCTATTGTTGAACTGTTTCAACATCTTTTTTATTCATTCATATGGTCCCTCGCTTTAGTCCTCATTACTAACCCTATCTTCGATATCGGGAGTACATGCATCATGAATACAGCCATGGGCTTTGATTTGTATTTAACGGACTGTTTATTTTAAGAATTTACTTGTTAAATGATTTGATTTTTATTTTATTTTATTTTTGGAAGGGATGGAATTGTATAATGAAATTGACTATGTATAAATGTAGTTTTTTGGACATGTTTTACAATTATTTTAATTTAACATATGATAATGATAAATATTAAGTTGGTATATATTTATTAGCGCAATTATATTTAATTAATTATATATAGTTGATATAAGCTTGAAAGCTTATTTTGTATCTACCACACATGTTATTGATAAATATATAATAATAAAAATAATATAAAAATAAAAATAAATAATAAATAATTAGCCTAGATTCATCTTAATTTCGATCTATGAAGTGTGATACTTTGAGAGATTTGATCTCTCGATAATATGAGCAACATATGATTACTTTTATGAGTAATATGTAAATATATCTAATATTAATATAGCCATTTTAAATATGCTAAATATGTCTAAGTCATCTTAATTTTAAATTTGCTTAGTTTCCTAAGTTTGTTGAGATTATAAATATTGTAAAATAACTTTTATGATTAAAAGTGATAATTTAATGATGAAAAATGATGAAATTAAATATTTGAATGCAAAGTGGCACTCTAATAATATGGAATGATAGAAAATATGAATAATAAGAATGTAGTCAATTAGAAATAGTTTTTATTGTGATCGATCTCAAACTGTTTTCTTCTACTATTCTTATTGTCACCCTTGTTAGTTTTGTCATCTTTTCATATCGATTATATGAAAAGGACACTTGAAATCATAAACCATTTAAATATATAGCTCGATTTATTGTAGTAAAAATCATACCTGGTCTCTCTTGCTCTCCAATATTAATAGGTTTAATTACTATAACACAAAAATCAATGTACATTGTCAATAATTTTTTGTGCTTACACTAAATTCAGTGCACACTATTAATCCAATGACTTAAAAATTAATGTACCATCATACATCCAATTACATCAAATTAGAAATCAACATATACACTGAAATCAATGCACTGAATATAATAAATCAAATAAGATTAGAAAGCAACATCTACACTGAAATCAATGCATCCAATGAAAATAATCAAATAGGCTTAGAAATCAACATTTACACTCAAATCAATGCATCCAGTGCAAGTATGAAAATATGATTAAAAACGAACATCTACACTGAAATCAATGCATCTAGTGCAAGTAATAAAATAGGATTAAAAAACCAACATCTACAGTGAAATGGGGGAGTCTTTTGTTCGACGAAACGGAGCCTGATGAGACAGCTCCGGCACTGGCTCTTTCGGCGACCCCGTGGCTTTCCGGATAGGAGGTGGACCGTGCACCCGTGCCTCCGCCAACCCGCAATTTAAAATTTGAACTTTCATTTGCCTGCCTTCATTCATCTGCCTGCAGCAGTCTGGATAGCAGTAAAGTTTCTTAAGAAACAATACTGATAAAGCTTCTGAAGGCGATGCGATTCCAGGACTTGTCAAATCTAAAGGTAGGCCAACTGTGTCTTCGCTATCTATGAAGTTCTTTCTGTTACTTCCATGAATTTCGAAGAGAAATTCACTGTGTCTGGAGTTGTAGATTCTGTGTGTAGCTAGATTTAGGAAAAAGTGTTGATGTTGTATTAATTTATGTATCAATTATGCATTTCCACAGGTTTAGCTGTGCACTGTAAATAACGGCTTGCACTCTATCTAATTTGTACACGCCTGCAATTTATTCTACCTGTTCGAGTCCCAAATCAGCCAGAAATGGAGCTTTCCTTCCCACTACGAATCGGTTACAGCGCCATGTGAGGTTTAATTCCTGTTTCAATCAATCGCGTGCAAAAGGCATTGTTGTAAGAGCAGAAAGCAGTAAAGAAGGCGCCATAGATGCACAGAGCACTAAATCCAAAAATGTTGCAGAGTAGAAGTCCAGGGCTGAAGAAAGAAAGACGCAAATTTCACCGTTCGGTAAAGCCCTCACACAATTCCTTTAATTCCAGCGCACCAGTGTTAAATTTTCAAGTATCTTTAAAATTAAAGCGTACCAGTCTTAAATTTTCAAGTATCGGTATCTTTAAAATTAAAGCGCACTAGCTTTAAATTTTCAAGTATCTTTAAAATTAATTTCGTGGTCCAACTAACGTGGAAATTTTTTTTGGGGTTTATTATACAAATTGCAGGGCTTGTGGATCCGTTCTCACCAATGAAGACTATGCGGCAGATGCTTGATACGATGGACCGCCTAATAGACGATGATTTCATGTTTCCAACTTCTTCACGGGGGGTTTCCAGAGATAACGCGTTGCCGGTTCGAACCCCGTGGGACATTATGGAAAGCGAGGAGGAATTCAAAATGAGATTCGACATGCCGGGACTATCACAGGAGGATGTGAAGGTCTCTGTGGAGGATAGTGTTCTGGTAATCAAAGGAGTCCACAAGAAAGAAGAGAAGGAAAACGATTCTTGGGCCGCACGAAGTTACAACAACTATAATACACGACTGGTGTTGCTTCAAAACTGTGAGTTGGACAAAATAACGGCGTAATTCAAAAATGGTGTCCTCAATATCACCATCCCCAACATTAAGGTGGAGTCCAAGGTCATGGATGTTAATATTGAGTGACAGAAATTGAAGTGCAAAGTAACAAAGTGACATACCTCTTGTTGGAATTTCTCAATATTACAACAAAAATTCCCCTTCTTTAACACAGAGAAATACAAACAAATTTCACTCACAAGAGACAGAGTTCAACACTGAAAAATTCTATTTCATTCACTGTATAAGTCTATTACAATAAAAAAAAACTTCTTCCTCTAAGAGGGATTACAAAATGCTAGACTGTTACAAGACACAGTGCCAAGCAAAACTCTTCTCTGTCTCACACAGAAAATACTCTGTCTCCAAAACACTCTGCTTTATTTTTTTACTTTCGCACTGTAGAAATTAGCTGAATAAATCACTTATTCACTGAAGATTAACCCGGTCATATATCAATTTCGAATTGCATACATAACACATAACCTTCTTCTACAATTAATTGTCACATGCGGAAATAACAGAAGCAATCTCACATCAAATCAATTACAAATTAACTCAGTATGTATGGGGAAAGCCTATAGCTGAAAACCCCGCAGCTATTGTGTATATTATAATGGAGAAATCATGTAACCAACAAAGTACAATACTCCTCACAAGTACTCAGTACTTTCTCATAAAGTCACACACAATCTAACTCAGTTTTGAACAAGTCTCGGATTCAAAACTCACTGCTGACTGCCTTGCCTCTATTGCGCAATCATGGCCTGTATATGAAGAGGTTCAAGGTTCGAATCCCCTTGCCTTGACTGCGCAATTGTCATGGACAATTTCTCCAAGTGTAATGCAAATCTCATGCAAAACAAATCTACCAACTGATAGCTTTACTCACCCTTTCATCTACCTCTTCCACTGGTCTCCACTGAACTGATCATGCACTGTAGTGAACCGAAGTGTTCTTGAGTTGACTAATGAGTTAATATTTAGTAAATTAAATATTATTTAATTTACTCCACTCATATCTAGTTGATTAGTTAGTTAACTAATCCCAACTAGTTCAACTAAAACAAACGAACACAACTCCACTATCTGTCCCGTTAACTCCTCCAAAACTCCTGCCACTGAAGTCTAACTGAAGCCAACCATGCAAGATGCCATCAAACCCTAGGAACCACGTGATTCCTTGTGTCAGTTGCATGAGCCACCTCCATGACTCAAACTGAAGTGCGTCAAGAGAGTAAACTGCTGTTTATAGTCAAAATATTATTAAGGGTAAATAATATTTGACTTCCATATTTTTAGGAGATCAGTCTAAAAATAGCCCGGGTCCTAAAAATAAGGGTCTCATCTATTTTTACTGACATGTCGCATACTTTAAGAATCTCCAAGTAGAATTTCCAAATTATGCTCCGTATGTCTAAAAATAGACATAGTCTAAAAATAGACTTTGCGCCAGAATTTGCCTGCGGGCCCACTTAGTGAAGGCGACTTCATTTCACTAAGCCCCATCATCTTGCTGCATTCTCAACACTCCCTCTCAGCAAGATATGGATTATCTGCAATCCCTATCCTGCCTCTGTGGAATTCGAACTTGCTCCTGGTGAGCGCCTTCGTCAGGATGTCGGCATCCCGATCCTCCGTGGGAACATATGAAAGCATCATGATCCTCCGCTGAACACAATCTCTGATGTGATGGTACCTGATGTCGATATGTTTGGACCTATCATGAAATACTGGATTAGCCGAGAGCTTGATGCAGCTCTGGTTATCACAGTAGATCACCGTAGGCTCCAAATGCAACCTGAACAAACCTGCGAGGATCTTCCTCATCCAAATAGCCTCACATGCAGCAAAGCTAGCTGCCATGTACTCGGCCTCTGCTGAACTGAGTGCCACGGATCTCTGCTTCCTGCTGTACCAGGAAACTGCTGTCGACCCAATGCTGAAAACTCCTCCAGAAGTGCTCTTCCGGTCTGTTGGGCTCCCTGCCCAATCTGCATCAGTGAAACCAAAAAGCTTCACTCCATCCTCCTGTCTGTACCATAGACCATATCCCGATGTGCCTCTGATATAGCGCAATACATGCTTGCCCGCCTTCCAAAAGAGCTTGGTAGGCTTAACCATAGCTTGCGAAAGCTGTTTAACTGCATAGCATATATCGGGTCGAGTATTGACCAGATACATCAACGACCCCACCAACTGTCGATAGACAGTGGCATCCACTACCTCCTCCGAAGTAGCATCTCCCTTCCTCCAACCTCCGGGAAGAGGGGTATCAACAGGCTTGCAGCCTTGCATGTTGAACCTCTCCAGAATCTCCCGGGCATACTTGCCCTGAGAAACAAACAGTCCTCCACTGCGCTGCCAAATCTCCAATCCCAGGAAATAATGAAGGATGCCTAGGTCCTTCATCTCAAACTCCCGTGCAAGATCCTCCTTGCATGAAAGTATCAACTGCTCGTCGCCAGTCAAAATCAGATCATCTACATACAGTACGATGATCAACAGCTTCCCCTCCACCACAATCTGGTACAGGTTTGGATCCGCCTCACTCTTGGAGAATCCAAGCCCGGTGAAGTAGCCGTCTATCCGAGTGTACCAAGCACGAGGTGCGCCCGTTTCACCACAAAGGTTTCTGAGTTTCCGCACATGTTGCGACCACCGGTGATCTCATTCCTTCGTGCCGCCTATGTACACCTCTTCCTCAACAACCTCCACGAGGAACGCGCTCACATCCATCCGACAGGTCGTGCCAACCTCATCTGCGTCGAGAGAGCAAGGACGTCCGTATGGAAGAGTACCTTGTGACAGGTGCAAAGGTCTCCTCATAGTCAATCCCCTCGATCTATGAAAAGCCACGGGCGACAAATCTCGCCTTGTATTTCTCCACACTCCCGTCAGCCGCCTGCTTCACCTTGTAGATCCATCGCGAACCCACCACTGATTTCCCAACCGGTCTTGGGACAATCTCCCATGCACTGTTCCTGACGATCGAATCATATTCTTCGATCATGACATCAACCCATGCGGGTTCCTCCACAGCTTCCTCAAAAGAGGATGGCTCCGTCACAACACATTGACTCACAAGAGCCATGTATCCAGTGTACCGATCCGGTGACTGTCTCTGTCTGCGCTGTGCTGTAGGTGGTCCTACAACCTTCTCTGCATCTCGAGCCAGTCGCTCAGCTTCTGTAGTGCGCATGCGCCCTCCGGGGCGACGGCTGGTGCCCGCTCGGGTGGTTTCTTCCACCTCCCGAACTCTCGTGGCTGATCCACATCCGAAGCTCCTCCTTAGGAACTAACAAATTTCCTCACCGCATGCAAGTGTAGCCTCAAGCAAACACGATGGCTTTCTCCTCCCGGAATTTTATATCCCGTCGCACAATGTTTCGCGACCGCGCGTCCGGCACATACACTCGATAGTTATGAGGTGTACGTTGTACTCCACAAATATTCCAACCAGTTTGATCCAGCTCTTCCTTCTCGCATCCTTCGTCACATGCATGTAGACAGAGATCCGAAAATCCGCAAATGGGAAATACTTCAGCTCCCCGCGAATAAGCCTCCTCTCGTGTACTCATGCCAAGAACCTTGTGAGGACAACGGCTCGCACATACACCGTATTGTATGCTCACCATGACAAGTGAAGGGGTAGGCTCCGATCATGCAACATCGCCCGTGCAGCACCCACGATCGTTCGTTCTTCCGCTCTGCCACCCACCCCGTTCTCGCCGTGGGTTATGGGGTGCGGCGAGCTCTCTCCGAATCCCTTCGTGTCATGGTAATCCCTTGAATTCAAATTAGAGATGAATTCACCACCGTTATCACCCTAGAGCAATCACCTTCTTCCCCCGACTCCTTCTCACTGCCACGAAACTCACGTAACTTCGCGCGAATGTATCGCCTTTCTTCGCATGAAGAAGATCCAAAGACTTTCGAGAGAAATCATCAAAAAAGATCACATAATACTCGTGCTTCGTCGTCGAAGCAACCGAGAAAGGACCACACACGTTCGTGTGAACTCTCTCAAGGATCGTCGTGGCGCGACTATCCTTCTCGTGAAAGGCTTTCACATACTTCCCTAAAGTACACCCCTTTCACCGATCCGATCGCGCAAGGGTGCCCTTAGGAAGTCCAAGAGAAATCGCAGAACTTCAAGGCTCCATGGTGAAGATGGCCCAATCGTGCCATAGTTCGCCCTCATCATCCCGGCCACCACATCTCCAAACTTTGCATGCCATAGCTGCCAGTCATCTACCCTCGCAATCGATAAAGGTTCGAGTTCGAACCCCTATCTTCCGGTCTCTCCAAGAGTCTTACCGCGGCAGAAGGCTTTCCTTCGCCGAAGACCACATCATACCCCTTATCCTCCAACATCGCTACTGAAATCAAGTTCTTCTTCAATCCGTGCACATGCATGACATCCTTTAGGACAAAGGGTTTAATTTTCGTACTCCCTTCCGAAAGGATACTTCGTACCGATACCCGCCGCACCGTATCTACCGTCATCGCCCATCTCGATGTGCATACCCAAATCCTTGTCATCCCGTATCCGAGAACAACTCCCGATCTCCCGTCATGAAATGACGCACGCTGTCCAAGAACCACACCGATCCCATCACACTTGAAACCAAGCATGCAATCGCGAAAATTCAAGCTCGAACCGTGAAGCCAAAGCTTCCATCCGGGCAGACCTCTCCCGCTTGCTTGTTCTTCTTCTTCTTTGGACAATTGGTAGCATAATGTCCGTGATCATGGCAGTGAAAACACTTCATCCCCGCCATATCCCGGCTTCTTGCCCTTAGCTCCGCACGTAGAGGTTTTCATCTTTCCTTTCTTAGCTTTGGACACCAAAGCTAGCTTAATGCCTCCCTTTCGATGAAGATCCATCTCGAGTAGTCCTTATCTCCCCTCCCGCATGAGATCCGCCCCAAAGGCGTCCTCGTCCCGATAGCCTTCTCCCGACCATTGACACGTCTTGATATGAGTGCCAAGCCTCTCGAAGACCAAGTGAGAGCTGTGTCAACCATGTCCTCTTCATCGACAAGTAACTCCCACACTTCCCGCTCATCTCTCGCATTGAGTGAACTTCGTGAGATATTTGGCGACATCGTCGCCCTTCTCCATCTTGATGTTCCCGAGCTATCTTTGAGCGCCAGCCTTCCTTTGGTCACTCTTACTCCGGAATATATCCGTCAAAGCTTTCCACATTAAATAAATATGGAGTAGCCTTACCACGTGTGGCCGGATACCATGGATCTCGACGCCCTCCAGAATGTAGATCCTTCGACATTTCGCGATCTTCGCTGCATCGACCAAAGCCGTACCGTTGGCTTTGGGACATCCGCATCCACGAACTCCTTCGTACCACTATCTTCTAACACCGATTCCATTCGATCCTTCCATGCAACATAGTTCGAACTCGCCTTCAAGAGCATATTCGAGTCGCAAACCATCGAAAGAAGACATCTTTCAACACCGGCACCAAGAAAACCAACATTCTCGCAAAATTCGAATTCCAAACTCCAAGCTCTATCGCTTCCGATCTACTTCTGAAAACAAATTATTTCAAATCGTAGATTGACCGCAAAGGGCATTCACTCGCATCTTTCACCTTACAAAGAAGGATGAACATTCCGAGGCTACTCCGGCCCGTACGTACCTCGTCCGAGGAAATAAGTTTGCAATCACCGTAATAGACTTCGACACCAATTCAAGCCCGATACCATGTAGAAATTAGCTGAATAAATCACTTATTCACCGAAGATTAACCCGGTCATATATCAATTTCGAATTGCATACATAACACATAACCTTCTTCTACAATTAATTGTCACATGCGAAAATACCGTACAATCTCACATCAAATCAATCACACATCCGCATATGGGGAAAGCCTATAGCTGAAAACCCCGCAACCTATCGTGTATATTATAATGGAGAAATCATGTAACCAACAAATTACAATACCCTCACAAGTACTCGCAGACTTTCTCATAAAGTCACACAATCTAACTCAGCTTTGAACAAGTCTCGGTTCAAAACTCACCGTCGATCGCTTCGCTTCTATCAAGGCAATCATGGCTCTATGAAGAGATCCAAGGTTCAAATCCCCTTTTGCTTGACCGGCGCAATTGTCATGGACAATTCCTCCAAGTGTAATGCAAATCTCATGCAAAACCAATCTACCAACCGATAGCTTTACTCACCCTTTCATCTACCTCTTCCACCTGTCTCCACTAAATCGATCATGCAATCGTAGTGAACTCGAAGTGTTCTTGAGTTGACTAATGAGTTAATATTTAGTGAATTAAATATTATTTAATTCACTCCACTCATATCTAGTTGATTAGTTAGTTAACTAATCCCAACTAGTTCAACTAAAACAAACAGAACACAACTCCACTATCCGTCCCGTTAACTCCTCCAAAACTTCGCCACCGAAGTCTAACTCGAAGCCAACCATGCAAGATGCCATCAAACCCTAGGAACCACGTGATTCCTTGTGTCGGCCAGATGAGCCACCTCCATGACTCAAACCGAAGTGCGCCAAGAGAGTAACCGTCGTTTATAGTCAAAATATTATTAAGGGTAAATAATATTTGACTTCCATATTTTTAGGAGATCACTCTAAAATAGCCCTATTCTAAAAATAAGGGTCTCATCTATTTTTACCGACATGTCGCATACTTCAAGAATCTCCAAGTAGAATTCCTCAAATTATTCGTATGTCTAAAAATAGACATAGTCTAAAAATAGACTTTGCGCTGCATCTCCACTGCGGCCCACTTAGTGAAGGCGACGATTTCACTAAGCTCCATCATCTTGCTGCATTCTCAACACGCATCAAGCAGTATACACTCATTTCACACTGTATGTAAAAAACTTACAATCAGTTCCTTTTTTTCCTTTTATACACTACCGTGTAATAAAATAAATTACAATGCTTTTTTTGACTTTTTAAAAATTTCAGCATTTTAATATATAAAAAATAAAACTAAAATAAAAATACTTAAGACTAAACTAACCTATCAGAGGGCCCACACACTAATATGCACATATGTTTTATTATTACATATCTTAAAACATATGTATGCTTAAAGCATAATGCAAACGTTTCAAAAACATAAATTCCGTTTGCATATTTTTTAAACATAACAAAACATCTAAAAAAAATTTCGCCGGATTTCAACACAATCATTCAACCAAATCGAATGATATTTTTCGCATTCCAAAATGGCCCATTGATCGTCACTCCAAATTTGTGATGCGAATTTCCTCAATTAAATCCACCTCAATTGTTTTCGGTCCGGTTTTTGTGTTTTCGCATTTCTCCAAATTCACGCGATCCAATTTATTTACCTTGCTGGCCCTTAACTGCGGTAAATTCTCCTGTGTTAAATTTGTTCTGTGAAAGTTTTGACAGTCGAGGGTGAATCGTTAATTGCATAGGAGACTCGGTTGTGTGAAGATCAAATGTGGGAGATTGACGCTCTCACCGTCCTTTGAATTTCCATCAAGAATTAATCTTGTTGTCTTGGCCAATCCCATCTTCGTTGAATTTGGTTGTCCTACTATTGTGTGTAGAAGTTGGAATTAAATTCTAACACTCCCCCGAATTTCAACCGCCGGGTTTTCCCCGCATACCCAGGCATTTCCTCAAAACTCAAAACTCTTCTCGCCCCAATGGCTTGGTTAGAAATGTCGCCGAACCGCTCCCGAGTTCCGCAATGTTTTAAAATTATTTCTCCATTGTTCACTAACTCCCCCGATGTAGTGAAACTTGGCATCAACGTGTTTTTTTCTTTTATGGAACACAAAATTCTTTGACAAGCAATAGCCGAGTTATTGTCACAATAAATCATTGTGCCTTTTATCTCGCTTCTTGGCACAAACTTCTTAACATTCTCCTCATCCAAATTGCTTGACACGCCGCCGCCGTAGCCGCCACATACTTCCGCTGTAGACAATGCTGCTAACCGGGTCGTTCTTTAGAAGCCCATGAAATGGCTCGAACCCATGTGAAAAACATAACCGAAGTGTGCTCTTCCGATCATCTACACTTCGAGCCCAATCAATGTCAGCAGTATCCAACTAATTCTGAATTTTTCTCTCGAAGCGGTATATAAAATACCAAATCTTTTAGTTCCTTTCACATACCTCGTAACTTTTGCCGCTTGCCAATGTACTTCTTTTGGCTTCTCCATAAATCCGGGAAATTAAACTAACAACATGCATAATATCCGCCTAGTCGTTACTAAGTACATGAGGCTACCAACTATGCTTTTATACAAACTTGGATCAAAATCCTTACTATCATCTTTACTCAATTTCAATCCCATTACCGTGGGAGTAATTGCAACTTTGCACTCCCGCATGTTAAATCTCTCTAAAACTTGATTCACATTTTTCTTGAGAAATAAAAATCTTTTCATTTTTTTATACTTCTATTCCCAAGAAGTATCTCAACAAACCCATGTCGCTCATTTCAAATTCATTTTTCATGACTCGTTTTAAAATTTTCAATGATAATCATCATCGCTAGTGAATATTACATCATCAACATATAAAACAACAATGAGCATCTTACCATCCTTTTCTTTGATGTAGAGGGTGGGTTCTCTCACATTTTTCAAATTCATTTTCCAAAGAGATAGGAGTCTATCCTACCGTACCATGCTTTTGGAGCTTCGTTTCCGCCCCATAAAGAGCTTTCTTCAATTTGCGTACCTTATGCTCTTTGGCCTTTCTTCTCATATCCGAGAGGTTGTTCCAAATATACCTTCCATTAAAAATCCATTTAAAAATGCATTTTTTACATCCATTCGATATACTTTCCATTTTTATTTGTGCTACTATTGACAAAGATCAAGCCCATCGTCTTCCATTCTTGCAATCGGTGCAAGTTTCTTCATAATCAATTCCATGTTTCGCTTTTTATATCCCTTGACAACAAGTCTCGTCTTGTGTCTCTCTATTTTTCCTTCAAAGATTGCCTTGGTCTTATGGACCCATTTAACTCCAATGACTTCTTTACCTTCGGGAGATCAACCAATTCCCATGTTTTGTTCTTCTCTATGGCATTAATTTCATCATCCATAGCTTCTATCCATTTTCTATCTTTAATTGCATCTTCAAAATGAATAGGATCATCAACTTGACAATACAAAGAAATAAGAATTCATACCTTCGCTTGTCAAGCCCCTGCTCATAGATTTCTCTACTTCGAACTTTGTTCCACTTTCACTGTGTACGGCTTGATGAAGCACTCAATTTCGCTCCATGTGGTGTGCTTGGAGATGCACTTCCACTTCTTCTCAAGGTGTTCTCGCTCCTCGCTTGAGGTGTTCCTTGCCGTTCTTGTGTTGGTGGAGGTTGTACAATCCATGAGTTGTTAATTTCAACTACATCTTCCTCATCTTCATCAGGAGATAAATATCTTTTAACATTGACTATTTTCTCAATGCTTCCATCCCACGCTTATTCTTCAATGAATTTCACATCTCCGTTTATCACAAAATTATTTGTGGATGGTTATACAATCCGTATCCTTTGGAATCTTCACAATATCCAAGGAAAATGCACTTCTCCCCCCATCGTCCAACTTCTTTTCTCAACTTGTCAGAATATGTGCATATGCCACACATCCAAAAACTCTCATGTGGGTGACTGTTTTCTACCACTCCACACTTCTTTCCGGAACTTTGTTCATCACAAACCTTTTGTAGGGCATCTATTTAAAATATACACAAGCATGCTTGTTGCTTCTCCGCTCAATACTCATTCAAGTAAGTGTTTTTCCTTTAGCATACTTCACCATTTCCATTATGGTTCGATTCTTCCTTTCACAACTCCATTATATCATGTGTACCTTGTGGTAAACTCGCTTTGTGAATGCCATTCTCCCTACAAAACACAAACCTCTTTTGATATGTGTATTCTCCTCCCCATCGGGTTTCCGAGAGCTTTAATATACCGCCCACTGCTTTTTCTACAAGAGCTTTAAAGTGGCAAAATTTCGAAAACTTCACTCTTATATTTCGTAAAATAAACCCATACTTTTCTTGTGAAATCATCTATGAAGGCCGCATGTAGTTATACGCTCGAAAATGATGTTGTTTGCATCGGCCCACATAAATCGAGTGGATGATTTCGTTGCTTTTCCCCTTATGCTTTTCCCCTATGGAAAATTTTCTCGTGTTGCTTTCCCAAGTGATGCACTCTTCACATAGGCCGTCAAGCTTCTCAATCAATGGCAAACCTCTCTTACTATCTTTTATCAGGCAAGAAATTTAATCCTCCGAAATTCAGGATGTCCAAATCTCATGTGCCATAACCAACTTTCATTTTTCTTCCTTTTCCGAAAGGCTTCTTGTTGGCTGTACCGCTATACTCTTTATTTTTCCTTCAGTCGCGTTGAGCTTGAGAGGAAACATCCTATTGCTGGTCATTTGTATTTCGTGAATGATTTTATTACTTGGAGGAATATCTTTTATTTGTGCACACATCATCCTTGAAAATTACATTGTAACCTTTGTTTAGGAGCTTCCCAACGCTCAAAATATTACATTTCGTACCGCAACATAATATACATCGTGGACAAATTTCTCGTCTTCATTTCGCCCGAATACTAACTCGCCTTTTCCTTACGAGATCTTGGGTGACGTCCGTGGTCACTTCAGATTTTACTTCTTCATCTAGATTGGAAAACATTGCTTTGTTGCCAAATACATGGATTACTACATCCCGAATCTAAGAACCAAACATCATCTTCTCTATCTTGTGCTACATTACAAGCTAATAAGACATTACTTGGGTTCTTTTCCTTTTGCTACATTAGCATTCTACTTATTTTTCATGTCATTTTTCTTCTTCTACATTCATTGGCATAGTGCCCATATTTCTTGCACACGACATTGGACATTGGATTTGTCATACCTTCGTCCATGAGCATGTTGGTGTTGATGTCCACCTTGCTGGCTATTGCATTGGCCGTCTCTCCCGATTCGACTCCTGCCGTCTCTTTCATGTGAATGTGAAGGACCTGCCTCTTCCACCTCTCCGTTTTGGCTTCTCGCTCTCTTTCCCTCTTCCCGAAGGCATCCGGGTCTTGAAGGCGTGCTCAAGAGATGAATGTTCATCTCTCGCTCAATCTCTGCTCATGAGTTATCAATGAGGCATGAAGTTCATCCACTCGTGAATCGTGAGAGATCTTTGGTCTCTTCTATAACCTGGTTACAATAACATCAAACTTTGAGGGTAAACATCTCAAAAGTTTCTCCACAATCCTTCTTTCTTCAAGAGTTTCTCCATGGGATCTTATCTGATTTACAATCCCAATCACATGTGTAAAAAATGTGTCTACATTATCCGAATCTTTCATGCAAAGAGTTTCAAAATCTCTTTCTTAGCAACCGAAGCTTTGTCGTCTTAACTTTCTCCATACCTTGATAGGCTACTTTCGGTGAGTTTCCCATGCCTCCTTGGATCTCTTAGTCGGCCGTTATCCTTGGAAACACACTTTCATTTACCTCGATACAAATAGAAGAGGGATTTTGCATCCTTATTTCTATTGCTCTTCAATAAATCCTTCTATGCTTGAGTTAAGGCATTAAAGTTCGCTTTCATCGACTCGGTTCTCGTAAAACCATCTTCTACAAACTCCCATAAGTCTTGTGATACAAATGGCTCATGGTAATGGCCCAATAATCATAATTCTTTCCATTAAATTGTGGAAGTAAACATTTCCAATGCTCACTCCTGCTTGGTCTAGCCATTGCTTTTAAACTCAACAATGAACTTAAACAAATTGTCTTTCCTTCTCTCGAAAGAACAAAATCTTTTAAAACAAAACAACAAACTTTGTTTTCTTTGAGAAATACCTAAACTTTTTTACCCCCCGTTGGGCTTTCACATTGTTGGAGAAAATGCCGCAACAAGTCTTCTTCTTCTTCAAATTTCTTTGAAACCTTCAAAGAGCCTAAACTAGCTCCGATACCTGCTGCCACCCTCAATATTACAACAAAATAAATTCCCCTTCTTTAACACAGAAATACAAACAAATTTCACTCACAAAATGAAAATGTATTTCCAACACCGAAAATTCTATTTCATTCACCGTATAAGTCTATTACAATAAAAAAAAATTCTTCCTCTAAGAGGGATTACAAAATGTTGGATCGTTACAAGATTACGTTGCCAAGCAAAACTCTTCTCCGTCTCACACGTAAAATACTCGTCTCCTCTAAAACACTCGCTATATTTTTTTACTTTCGCATTGCCGTGCATACACTCATTTCACACTCGCTATATGTATGGTTTAAATTCCAACTCCCTCTTAGGATTCCCAATTAAGGACGATGAAGTATGGATGCGATCCTCAAATGAAATCATGTTTAAATATTTTTTTTTTTCCAAATTATGTATTTTTTATCTTTCTATAAACCTAAATTAAATAATATTATAATTTTCCGAAGATATCAAATTGTAAATTGTAATTAAATAGTATTTTCAATATAATTAGCAATGTCTCAAAAGACGCATGTAGATATAGGATGGTTAAATATAATTAAGAATTGCTCTCAAAAGGTCATAAAGATATAGGATTGTTAAATATAATTAAAAATCACTCTCAAAAGGTGCATAGAGATATTAGGATGGTTAAATTGGAATTGTTGAACTAGAAAATTTATATTTTAGTTTGAAAAGATAATTGTTATATTAGATTTAGGGTGTTTAGTATATTTGAGTTAAGTTGATAATACACAATTAAAATAATAATTGAAATATCGAGAGTTGGGAGAGATATAATTTACCATTATTTTATCAATGAAAGATTTATAACTATTGTGAAGAAATATTGATTTTCTAGAATGGACAATTTCTACCAAGAGGAAACAAACAATGTGCACATATTACTTTTGCCTCATTTTTCCATTTGATGAAGGGAATTCAAGATATGCTCGCATTCAAAATGTAGTATTCTTATTTTCATTTGTGTTACTTATTATTAGTGATTATCTCATTTAGGAAATTATATATATTTGTTGTAAAGCAAAACAATGTTTGCAGGAATGACTCTGATGTGGCCTTTCACCGCGCTAGTTGGCAATGTCAAAGAAAAGATTTGTATTTAATTTCACACCCATATTTTTTGTGCACTTGGATTCATCTCTCATAATTTCGCTAAAGTAACGTATACCATAAGAAAATATAAAGCTAAAAATGGCAAATTAAGAATCCTAACCGGTGTATACTAGCTGCTTCAAGAGTAGGTTTTGGATGACATTGTTTTCTTAAAGAGATCTTTGCTTAAATGTACCACTCAAGGATATCACATACTTGTAAATCGACAATTCGATAGTATGGCTTAGAGTATAGCCCATCCTCCTCTTCATGAAAGACTACTCTAACCAAGTATTTCCATTGAAAACCCAAAAGTCTCGAATGCTCGATCACCATCACACCAAGATCCACAACCTCATAGTTTCATATTAAAACCAAGGAACTATTTGATTGTCAAGGTTAATTTGAAGAAGTTTAATGGTAATGATCCCATAACATAAATATTCAATATGAAGTTTTGATATTCACCAACTGCTAACTCTAGAAAAGTACCTATTTCATTCTTATATTTAGAAGCTAAATAATATGTGCAATATTGATGGGTTTATGGAAGATTTGATAACATACTATGAATATATATAATGAGCAACGCATTTTTAACAAAAAATATTGAGAAAATATATCTAGCGACAAGGAAAATTAAATGGTTTTAAAAGTTTTCCATATCAATAATAAAGGGTTCATGAGATTCATTACTATATGGTGTCTCCTATATAATCCTAAATTACACATCCATAACAACATTTCTAAGTTTGATTATAATTTTAGTATTTGTTCTGATAAAAATATTACATCAATTATTATTTTCTAATTATAATTATCATTACTAATATTATTTATCTATTTTGTATTGTATTTTAAAACAACTTATTTTTATTTTTTTGTACATTAATTAAATGTTACATTTATCATTTACAAAAATAATATCACAATCTAGATCACATTAAATATAATTCTATAATAATAATAATACTATTTTTTTTAATAATGACGATATGATTATTAATGTCCATTAAGATCAATATAGTCTATAATTTTATTTGAGTAAGAAATTAATCGATATTTTTAAAATATTTAAAATATTAATATATTAAAATAATTTCGCTTTACTTTAAAATTGATTTAAAAATGGATTAAAAAAATAATTGTAGAAATTTATAAATTTAATGAAAATTTCACATTTATCTTTTTTTTCCTTTAATATACAAAATAAATTTTAAATAGTTTGGTCATTATTTTCTTGTTGCATATGAACAAATTCCACCGGTACACGCTGGGGTTGTGACAACAAAAGGGAGTCCAATCATTGGATTGGAAAAGGGGATTTTGCAAAGGGATAAGAAAATTCATATTAAATAAGAACATAAGCAAATATATAAGAACGTTATAGTTATCACATCCACATTCAAATTCAATTTAATGTAGTTTGATGATTCAAATCCTAATATGGAAACAATCTTTCAACTTTTTCATACAATTTCATTGACATTAGAGTTTTAAATAAAATGGAAAATGTTTACAAGCCATCATAAAAACAAGGAGATGAAAAAACATTCATATTACTACCAAGGAATTCAAAACTATATCAAACTCAAGCAAATATGTGCTTATATGTGAACATAATATTATGTATCAATACTTTTAAGAACCAAAGACCGGTAATTTTATGATAATCTTAATAACGACTATATAACAACGATTTTTTTTTCTTTCTTTTTAGAAAGGAAAACGTTGTTTATATTAAGAAAATAAATAATACATTATCATATTCATATGTCAACTAGCATCAGGCCTATAACCCATGATCGAGGCCCATCAAAAGACCATAATCATAAGCATTCAACCCAACATAATCCCATAAACAACATTCAACATAAAGAAGAATTGTTCACACCTAGTCATGAATACTAATACCTATAAGAGCACATACAAGAATAAAAGAAATGTATACAGTGGACCAAAAATTTTCCAAAGATCTGTGATTGAGATCATCAAAGAGAGACAATGCCTCAAGCATGGGACCAATGGCTAAGTTAGATTAGAACACAATGCGAATGGACATACCCATTTCTAACATTCGGAAAGTGAACAAGCTCGCTGACAGGACAGCAACTTGCAAGTGAACAAGCTCATCTACTTGAGACACTTTTACAAAACAAATCCATCAAATTACCTCCACACCCCTATGTGCACATGAAAGATACTTACGATGTCGTTAGTTAAACATAAAGCCTTAACCAAAAACAAAATATTGAGTGCTCATGGCATAGGAAATTCAAAATTCCAAATCATCCGAGCATCCATGAAATGTGAAATGTGTATGTTGCCAAAAGGAATCGCATCAGCCTTTCTGTAGAGGACATTAGCATGTGAGTTTATTTCTCCGAAAATATGTTGCATGGGGGTGAGTCATTTATTGGTCAAGAGATTTTTTACACGATCAATCCATCCCCGCAAACCATTTGGCCAAAAGAAAAGACTTCCCTAAAAGCACATCTATGATGATCTTGGAATTGCCATAGATATTTATTGAATGCAGCCCCAAATTGAAAGCCACCCAAAAGCCCACCTGATAAAGTAGAAGCTCAAATTTGGATTGTTCGAGCCCATCCAACCATTCCAAAAGATCCGAGACCTCTTCCGAATTCTCTAATTTTATCCACACACCACAACCACAACACACCCCTTGCTATGCACCATCAAAGAAAACCGCGCAAAGAAATAGGGTGCTAACGAATACAAGGAAAATCCTTAGTAGACTAAACAAAGGAGGGAGGGACTACAATCCAAGTCACATTAGCGCCATGAATGAGCTATGATAGTTGGCTTTCCATCAAATATAAGGCAACCGCGAGCAAGCCAAACCTCTCATAACAAAAAATAAGGGCAAATATTTAAATTTACCTTTGATTTGACCCCAAACCTTGAGGGTATTAATGAATGATCCCGGCCTGTTCCGAATCAATGAGATATTGTAAAACAAAGACCATATCTTAAGAGTAAAAGAGCATGAAAAGAAGATATGTGAAGTCGATTCATTGTGAGCATGGCAGAGGGGACACCATCCAAGCCCGTGAAATATTCCTTTAATAAGGAAATCCCAAGTCACAATTTTCCCCTTCCATAGTAGCCATCCAAACAATAATATCTTAATTGGAATTTTCCATCTCCAGAAAGACCAGGAAAGGAGAAGGAGTCCTATCGTTGAGTTGATGATAATATAAAATATATATCTTTCACCACGAGCCATCCCCAACCATATTCCCATCCCAAACAATTTGTCACCCTATGATGAAGGCAAAGTCCACCCGCCATAACTCGGTCACGTAATGCTACCACGATCCAACGTCCAAATCGTACAAACTTCCCGTATGTTCCACCGATTTTCCAAATCGAGAGCCATGTTGCCAACACAAAATCACTCGAGATAAATAAAATATGCAATGGTGAGCCAACTCGTGAATGAGTCTATCCTATAACATTTGGCCATCTCCAATACCCATAACTCTATCACATCCTAACAGATACTGACTCATTTCCGAATTTCCATACACTCACTCAGTAGTTAAAGACATAACTTTCTTGAAGCTTCACCAAATTTGGGAGTCGAGTTCGATTGGAGCATAGATTCCGTGTATAGCTGCAAAAAAATATCACCCTCCACATATTTGAATCACATTATATTAGACCAAATTCCATGAACTTTTAAAAGTGCTAGAGGGGCTTAATGAGAAGTGCATTCAAGGATGCACGAACATTTAGGAGACTCGATCCACCAAACTCGTTCAAAACCGATAAACTATCCGCCTACAAAGATGAAACTTTTGTATTTGAAGCTCCCTACGATAAGAACTCGAGATAGTTTGTTGATTATATCAACCATATGTTCAAGTAAGTAGAATAAATGAGCTCAATATAACACTAACCCAGGAGTACCTCTTGTACAAGAATGTATCTCCCCCCTTAACGACAACCACCTATGAGTCCATTTAATAATTCTATGTTTGAACTTGTCCGCCATCCATGTCCACTCCACCACCTAATAACCACAAGGCTTCAATCTAATCCCGCATAAGTGAATCCCTTGCTAACTTCGTCCGTACCCCTGTAAACTCGCAATAAAATTAATCTTGTTTATGTCACCATTCTCATAAACCAAGAAAGATTTCCTTTTGTTTATGTGAAGCCCGTATGCAACACCAAAGCAAAGAAGAATATAATGGAAGTAAAACCAATGATTTCTTAAAACTCGCTAAATACAAGTAAATCATCTACAAACAAGGAGTGAGAAATACTACTAGAAGGGGAGAGAGTAATAAGCTCCGTAAATAACCCCTCGCTGGCTCTATTTATAAATTGCTGAAACCATCCATGATGAGAATGAAAATTAAGGGTGACAGAGCACGCCCCTACCGAAGGCCCATCCACACCACAAAAAAATCATAAGGCTTCCCATCGACAATGTATCTCGATGTAATATATACACGCCATGATCCACCTTATGTTATGACAATGTACCTCATTTAACATATACACGCCATGATCCACCTTATGTTTTTCACCGAAATACCAACCCTTAAGAGAACCGTACTAATAAAAGACTAGTCCACATAGTCGTAAGCCAAAATTCATAATAAAAGCCTCCATTTTGTGCGAATGGACAAGGTAATACTTATTTTGTAGATGCCACGATGTCATGTATTGAACGCCCCTTGTAGATCTCCGAATTGTTAAGAAAAAAATGCACTTAGATAGGACCCCTTTGATTCTAAGGGGCAATGATTTTGGATGAAATATTGTATATAAAATTACATAAGGTGATCTACTCTTAAAATCGTTGAAGGTCTTTGATGCATATGATTTAGGAATAAGAGCTAAGAAAGTGAATTCATGTCACGATGGATGAATCCCGATAGCCGAGCTTCGCCATTGATTGATTGCATCTCATCCGCCCACTACAAGGAAAACACCATCTAGTATAGGTTATAAACGAGGTTTTTAAAGGTTATAAAATTGGCCAAAATTGTCAAAAAAATATTTGCTACAACATTCGTTTTGCAATCAGGGGTTTTGCGTAGCTTTTAATGGAATTTCAACACACAACCGAAACCTAGGTAGTCGGAGGTTATTACAGTATGTTTTTTTCATTGGTGTGCTACTAAGGTTACAACTCACTAGTGCGTGTCATATATACGGCTGCTCCCGGCGTCAAGGCATTCACTCGGTGCCGTCGGGGTCTAAAACCGTACTAGGCGTAGTGTTGGTGATACAATGCATGGGGCCATTCTAATCGTCTTAGGATTTGTGCGTGCTCCATACGTCGTATCAACGCACCGACACATAGTCTTATAGAAATTTACTCGTGCACGTATCGAACAAACACACCAAGATTTATAATTGGTATCGATATTTGTGCTGCGTGCCCATAGGTCGTACAAATGCAATCGATGCGTAGTTCCGTCATAAACGCACCGATCCGGGCAACATCGCACAAATGCACAGAGATTTATAATTGGTAATTGGTATTTTGCGTTGCCCATAGGTCGTAGAAACACACCGTTTATTTGTATCATACAAACGCAATGTTGTACAATAGGCCGATACATACCGATGTTCGTTTTTTATTTTTTAGAAACATCGACCCGTGACCGAGAAATTATTGTGATTTTTAAAAATTCATTATTTATTAAAAGTCGACACATCTTATAACAAATATTCATAATAATTACCTCTTATTAATGCATTTGAATGTGATGTTTGGATTAATTTGTTATATCATATCATAATTATTGTGATTTAATTCATTATTCATCAAAAGATGACACATATCTTATAATAATATTCATATCAATTAAATTTTTATTAGTGCATTTGAATGTGATGTTTGGATTAATATGTTATATCATATCATCAAATTTCACATCTCTTCATTATAATATTTAATCATCCATAAATTTAATCGTTGGTGTTACATTTCACAACGACAATGGAGAACGCAATAGAATAAATTAAAACATATATATATATATATATATATATATATATATATATATATATATATATATATATATATATATATATATATATAAGACAGTATTTGTCATACAAAATAGGACAGCTATTTGTATCCCTTTGTCTTTCAATTGGGACACTATGTCCATTACATTAAACAAAATTTCTCATTTCACAGACAAATATTTCAAAATAAAATGCCTTGGTTTGATATATAAACATAATGTTCATCATCTTTCGCATGAACCGATGTCACCGTTCAAGCTACTTCCATGACTTGGGTTATTTTCGTGAATGTTTTTTTCACGTGTTGATTGTTTTCTTTCACCTTCCATCTACAAACATAAAATAAAATTATAAATGAGTGTAAAATTGTAAAAATATCTTTCTAATAATCACATGCAATGGAACATCACGATGCATTTCGAACCAACTAGTGTGGCTCATCATCGTGACTATGTGAGAGATCGACAGATATTAAATTTAAATAGATGAGAGGCTAAACACGCGTTTAGGAAAACGACTAGTCTCGACTTTAAATTTATTTATTTATTTATCTATTTTTAAATATATATTATATTTTTTAATTAATTAATAATGACTAGTTTCATTTTATTATTAAAATATTTTATTATTTAATTAATTAATATATTAATTAACTTATTAATTAATTATTTAGTTGATTTTATTATTTAATTATTAATTTTATTTATTTATTAATGTATGTGGTCCAACTAAAAAAATTATAACCAATGACTAAAAAAAAAAAAAAAAGAATGTACGATGAGTGTATATACATTTGTGAGAATAATGAAAATTACAATATTAAATAATATACCATTGTAAATCGAAAAAAATGATGTACATAGCAACAATTGACTCATGAACTATACATATTCTTTCAAAACCATGTAGTATGTCAATCTTCAAGATTTCATCTATTACGCTCGATACTTTGTTTCGTGCAAGTTTTATACCCCATAACAAATCATATATTTAATTATATAAAATATTTGTCCGTAATATTAATTATAGATAGAGCTAAGTAAAACAAGATCGATAGATGCTTACAAATTCCACAATTAATTAATATACCAACATATACTCACAACCCATATTTAGAAAACCTGAAAGTAACAATCAATTTGTCCGATAGTTCTTCTTTATATGTTAGCACATGTTTGAAGTGATTCAATGATACTTTTTGTAAAACAATTTAAAATATACAAAAATGAAATCTAGTTAAGTTGTTATAAAAAAGTTCACAAACTTAGATATCAACCCTTTCTTCCTTGTTGTCCCGTTTTATGTGTTGAATGGGTTCCATTTTATTTTCCTTCGCAAGGAGATACTTGAAAATCAATATTTAATGCTAAATTGTTTATTTATCGTACCTAATTAATTGGGAGAATATGGTTGGGGATGCACTCGTGTAGCATATATTTTTTTTATATTATCTATAATCAACCGGATGATAGGACTCCTTCCCCTTCAAATATTTTTTGGAGATGGAAAATTCCAATTAAGATATTATTGTTTGGATGGCTACTATGGAAGGGGAAATTCTCGACTTGGGATTTCCTTATTAAAGGAATATTTCATGGGCTTGATGGTGTCCTCTCCGCCATGCTCACAATGAATCGACTTCCATCTCTTCTTTTCATGCTCTTTTATTCTTAAGATATGGTATTTTTTCACACTATCTCATTGATCTAGAATGGAGGCCGGATAATTTCATTAATACGCTTGAGGTTTGGGGTGCAATCAAAGGTAAATTAAATCTTTCCTTATTTTTGTTATGGGAGTGGCTCAGTTTACTCAGCTTGCCTTATATTTGATGGAAAGCCAACTATCATAGCTCACATTCATGGTGCTATTATGACTTGGATTGCTAGTCATCCTCCTCTGCTTTGGCTTACCAAGGATTTGTCAATCCGTATTCTTTAGCACCCTACTACTTTGCCGATGCTGGGAGAAGCAAAGTAGCAAGGGCCGTGTCATGGGCTGTGGGTATGGATACAATTAGAGAATTCAGAGAGATATCAGATCTTTTGGAATGGTGTGATGGGCTCAAACAATCAAGCCGAGTTTCGTTTTCTTTATGGAGTGGGCTTTAGGTGGCTTTCAATTGGGGCCGCATTCAATAAATATCTATGGCGATTCCAAGATCATCATAGATGTGCTTTCGGGGAAGTCTTGCTTTCGCCAAATGGTTTGTGATGGATTGATCGTCTAAAAAAAATCTCTGGACCAAGCTTAAATGACTCACCTATGCAACATATTTTCGTAGAAATAAACTCACATGCTAATGTCCTCTCTAAGAAAGGATTATATGTTCCTTTGGCAACATACACATTTCACATTTCATGGATGTCAGATGATTCAAAATTTTGAATTTCCTATGCCATGAACACTTAGTATTTTTTTTTAGTTAAGGCATTATGTTTAAATAACGACATTGTAAGTATCTATCATGTGCACATAGGGTTGTGGAGGTAAGTTGATGGATTGTTTTGTAAAAGTGTCTCAAGTAGACGAGCTTCGTTCACTCGCAAGCGAAACTGTGTTATAATCACATGATCACTTTGTTCGAATTTTGGAAATGGGTATGTCCATTCGCATTGGTTCTAATCTACCCCGCCATTGGTCCGATGCTTGAGGCATTGTCTCTTCGATGATCTAATGCCCGGATGTCGGAAAATTTTGGTCCTTGGTATATATTTCTTTCATCCTTGTATGCTCTTATACACGTATTCATGATCAGGTGTGAAAAATTCTTCTTTATGTTGAATGTTCTTTAGGATTATCCAAGTTCATGTACAAGTTTTTCTCCTTTTTACGCTATCCTCATTTTCCGGGAGGTTATGTTGCTGAATGCTTATGATTATGGTCTTCCGATGGGCCCGGATACTGGGTTATGGGTCGATGCTAGTTGACATATGAATATGATAATGTATTATTTATTTTCTTAATATAAATAACGTTTTTTCCTTTCTGAAAAGAAAGAAAAAATCGTTGTTTATAGTCGTTATTAAGATCATCATAATGTTTTCCTGCTTGACCGGTTCCTAAAGGCAATTTGATACATAATATTATGTTCACATATAAGCACATATTTAACAGTTTCTTGATATAGATTTGAATTCCTTGTTACTAATATGAATGTTTTTTCATCTCCTTGTTTTTATGATGGCTTGTAAACATTTTCTATTTTATTTAAAACTCTACCGTCAATGAAATTGTATGACAAAGTTGAAAGATTGTTTCCATATTGGATTTTAGATCATCAAACTTCTACAATAAATCGAATTCGAATGCTAATGATAACTAGAGCGTTCTTATATATTTTCTTATGTTCTTATTTAATATCAATTTTCTTATCCCTTTGCAAATCCCCTTTTCAACCCAACCGATTGAACTCCTTTTGTTTGTCACAACCCCTCCATGTACCGGAATTTGTTCATATGAAATAAGAAAATAATTACCAAACTATTTAAAATTTATTTTGTATATTAAATAAAAAAGACAAATGTGAAATTTTCATTAAATTTATAAATTTATACAATTTATTTTAATCTATTTTAAAATTATTTTAAAGTAAAGCAAAATTACTTTAAATATATTAATATTTTAAATATTTTAAAAATATCAATTAATTTCTTACTCAAATAAAATTATATAGACTATATTGATCTTAATGGACATTAATAATCATATCGTCATTATTAAAAAAAAATTATTATTATAGTTGTTGTTGTTGTGCTCAACTAAAGTATCGCTTCAAAGCCTAATGAAAGTTGTCGCCATGTCACGGTTTACGTAGAAATTTAATACAAAATATGTATTCTCGATCCTCTGGATCTAACAATAATATGCTATTGTTGAATACAAAATCTCTTCTACAAAATCTTTGTGGAATTTGAATAACAATCTCTAATCACAATATCATGAAGAAAGATCAATCACACATAACATAGATAATTTTATCGAAAGTACAAAGCTAAAAAACCCCACTATCATATATTACGATATCATGGATCATGAAACAATTACCTACAAATATCTCATCCAAGAGTTCGTGATATCATACAATCGCCTCACACCTAATGCAAAAATTGGCAAATTCCTTAGCCATTTTAATTACTCAAACAACTGCTTATCACAAGTAATCCTCGTTGGATAATGTACCTGAAATAATTGAATATTGATTGCCTTGATCGCGTTAAATCCTCATGGGCATGCATCTGTCGTGTGTTTGGTCGCATGTGTGCAACCACTAATGTCACAAATGATAGTCAATATGTCCCTTTCAATTACATCTCAACTAGGTCTCCACCGGATCTAACATGCATCCAAATTAATATTAGTAAATCTCCACCGCATGTGAGGCCACGAATGTGAATTAATTAATTAATTCACTTGATCTCTCACTAGTGTATCTCTTCAGCTAAAACTAGCAATAACCGAGCTTAACTCACTTAATTGAGTTAAACTACTTTACAACTTTCATAATCAACACTTCCAACTCGTTACAACTTCAACCTATCATTACAACTAAGTCCACTCTCGTATTGTCCACTCAACCAACCTCTTAACTCGAAATTCCTATAGCTAACCGATTTTCCACTTCGCTAACTATTTCCAAGTGCTCATTAAGAATAGATTGCTTATTGTCCAATTATTATTAAGGGATAATAATAGCCGACATGTATCTAAAAATATACATGAAATATATAAATAAAAATTACATACATCTATAAATAGACCTCATCTATAAATAGAATTTTCTCATGCATCTATAAATAGACATCCACCTAAAAATAGCCCGAGGCTCCATCCTATTGTAGGTGCTTAATTTTCACTAGGATCTTTATTTTTGAATATCAACAACGCATGAGGATGTAAATAACATGAAGACAACCTCAAACTCGTGGAAAGAAATTGTCATGAAGAAACCATTCCTTTCTTGCATTTCAGTTTATTCTTTAGGTCTACCAAGCTCCATTGTAATATCCCCCCACTCATTATGCTTAAGAGTGATACCCAATGGGAATGCAATACCATGAAAGATAACGCAAGCTTCTCCAAGGAAAAAAGCATAGCCGTAGGTAACTACTTGACCTAATGTCCGGAGAAAATATAGGCCGAATACTCCTCTCGTATCCCTTCACCAAGCTCTTCAAGAAAGAGTGTGAAATTCCCGTATGAGAATACCTTGCACTAAACAAATACCATCAAACCCAAATGCCTAAACAACATTGAAGTATCCAAGAAGTCATAAGACTCAATCATAAACAATATTCTCAATAACTAGATTCCATTTATTCCTTGGTGATCCTTCTCATCCTTGGCCCCACTCATTCATGAGGCTACTCTGAAAGATTCCTCCTCCAAAGCTACACAAGTGCTATTCCCACTAGCTCTGCTCTTCTTTGCGTCACAGAGCTGATTTGCCGTAATGGATCTAATCCACATGCATTGCCCCTTTCAAACCCAAGGTGAATTTATTTTACCTACCTAAACTAATCCTCCTTCACATTGGAAATGTTTGATTCCTACTAAAGAGATTTAAGGGTATCCCTACCCCTTTTATTCTTCTAGACCGAAATTGGGAATATTACAAATTCCTCCCCTCCCAAAATTTTCTTGTCCTCAAGCAACAGAAAAGAAGGATGTCGTAAAATATTCTCTCTTCCCAAGTGGCATCCTCATCGTGAAGATTCCTCCATCAAATCGATATTCTTTAATCACCCTACTCCTTAGCTACCTCTCCCGAGTATCCAAGATTTCCTTTGGTTTTATAACTAGATGGCCTTCATCATCAATAGGCTGAGATCCATGTTAGTAACCACATGTTTTCCAATGTCCTTCTTGAGGCATGAGACATGGAAAATGTTATGGATCTTTCTCCCCTTAGGAAGCTCCAACTGACATGCTACTTCCCTACATGATGAACCACCCCTATATGGCCCATAGAATTGAGGTTTGAGCTTCTCAAATTCTCCTTCTCCTCCTGCGAGACTGCCTATGTCAAGATGAAGATATACCAAGTCATCTCTCATTTCAAACTTTCTTTCTATCCGACCACCGCTTCATAACAGACTTTCAGTTTTGTGCTATAGGAATGTTGTTCTAGGCCTTATATATCTTGACTCTCTTGAATCCATTCCTTGCTCTAGGAGCTTGCTTTTCCCAAAAATAACATCAGAAAAACGTATTGCATCATACCCATAAAGAGCCTAAATGGGGTCATGCCAATGGAAATATGGAAAGTTGTGTTGTAACAATACTTCCCAAATGGAGCCAACGCATCCATGCTCTCTCGTTGGCCCGAAACACAGTTCCTCAAGTAGCCTTCCAACCACTTGTTCACTATTTCGTGTATCCATTGGTCTATGGGTGATAGCTGGTACTTGGTGTCAATTCAAGACTCTACCAACTAGAAATATTCTTTCCAAAAGCCACCCATGAAGTGCTATCTCGATCACTAACTATGGTCTTCTGGAAGACCATGGAGTCTAAACACATTGTTGAAGAAAAGTCAAATTTTACCCGTGAAGTAGTATATCGTGCAAAAATAGCAAAGAAATGTGAATAATTTGTTAGTCGATCAACAACTACAAAGATACAATCCTAACTGAACTTGCAGACTCAGTTGATGAAGTCCATGGAAATTCTCTCCCATTTCTCATCCGGAATAGGAAGTGGTCGTAATAACCCACCAGCATGGTTTCGTGTTCTCTTTATTTTTTGGAAAACTATACTTGATGTGTTGGAGTACATCCTATTTGAGACCCTTCCATGAAAATATCTCCCGTATGGCTCCGATAAATCTTGGTGAATCCTCGATTTCGCAAGTGGGGAATCATGTGATTCCGCCAAACCTTCTCCTTGAGCTTAGAATTCCTAGTAAGGAAGACCTAATCCTTGCACAGTTTACCTCATCCATCACTCTATACCCTACATCGCTACTACCCCATCTAGGATCTCACATGCAAAGTTGTCTTTGGAGTATTCCACCAACAATTGGAGCTTTCCAATATTCATCTATGCCCCCTAAGGACAACACCGCCGGCCTCCCGAATAGAAAGTATCCGCTACAATATTACCTTTCCCTTTGATATACTCTATGTCAAAGTCATATGCTTGGATATTACTTACCCATTTTTTCCGCCTCTCCCCGCTTCTTCTACTCAAGAAAGAACCAAAACTATTATGATCAACACTGAATTTATTCCCCCACCAAATATTTCTAGAATTTGGCTGGGCATGGCTAAGAAGCAAGATATCTTTTATCATATATGGGGCAGCCTCTCATGTGGCAGCAAATTCCAACTCTAAAAAGCTTGTATGTCTCCTTGCATCAAAACTACCCCATTGCCTTCCCCCCATGCATCACATTCCAAAGACAAAGGGTTGAGTAAAATCTAGTTGACCAATACCTGCGCCTACTCATTACCTCGAGCTTATCAAAAATCTCTCTCCATTGTAGGTTTCCAACCGAAGGCTCCCTTCTTGGTTATACCCGTAAGTGGTGCTACTAGTTGAGAGAATCCTTTTACAAACTTCCGTAATAGGTGCATATGCCTACAAACCACCGAAGTTCCGTGACATTCTTCGTTCAGCCAATCTCTAATAAGCAGGATATTTTCATGGAATCTTACCCCATCCACTCCAATGATGTGATAAGTAAAGCATCTTTGTGATCCCAAAATCACATTTGGGGAGCTTAGCATAGAATTGAAGGCTCCTTAAGAATGTGTAATAATCGCCTCAATATGCCGTAAATGTTCCTCCAATGTGCGGCTATAAATAAGAATGTCATCAAAGAATACCACACATATAAACTTCCTCAAATGATCGCGAAGATATGATTCATGAAATATTGGAATGTTGTTGGAGCATTGGTTAGCCCAAAAGGCATTACCAAGAACTCAAAATGCCCATAGTGACACTCCGAATGATGTCTGGGATGTCTTGATCTCACCCCGATTTGATGATATCTAGATCTCAAATCAATCTTGAGAAATATTTGGACCTCTTGTTTCATCCATCAATTCATCGATCTTGGGAATTGGGTATCTATTCTTCATGGTCTCTTGTTCAATGCTCTATAATCAATACACATCTCAATGTGCCATCCTTATTCTTCACCAAGACCACCGAAGAGGCAAAAGGACTAGTACTAGGCTAGATGTGTCCTAAAGAAAAAGCTCTTTAATGAGCTAATCTCATCCATATAAGCTTTGGGGTGCCTATAAGGTGTGTTAATCGTTTGGATTCTTTGCTCCAACTCAATAGTATGTTCAAATCCTTGGTCAAGGGGTCTCCTGGTGATATCTCCAAACACTATAGAGTATCTGCCCAAAATAGATCAGACATTCAGATGTACTATGGAATCCGTCCAAATTCTTCTAAAAATGCGCCTACTAATCATTCTACTTCACGTAACCGCTTCCATCCTATGGGCTAAGACAATCTAAGGTGGATAGGTGTGCATGTCTTTGATCCGATGTTTACCATTCCCTTTATGTCCATTCCATTCCAAGGTTTCCTAATCGCTGGTAACCTTCCCTAAGGTGATTACCACTGAAACCCATTATAACGTTGGTGTCCGGAATATCAACTACAAAGAAATGGTTCATCAATGTGTAGGTTCCCATGGTGATGGTTAATGCCGGAACATATTTACATTAATCGCATGGTTCTAGCTCCCGGAACCAAAACCGAGAAACCCCGAAATTTTTCTAAGTGTGAATGCCCCTCCTTTCGTATCCACTGTGTATCAATGAAGTTATGAGTAGCTCCACTATGTACCAAACCGATACTTTTTTTCCCATAATAGTGCCTCTAACTCTCAATGCGTTAGATACTTGGGAACTCCGTCATCAGCGTAAGAGCCCTCCCATTGGATAAAAGGCCTTTACCGCATCTTCTATGGGAGTTACAAGGCTGTATTCTCTCCTCCTCTTTAGAAAATATTCAATGCAATGTGCTTTCCCCGCAACACATTGGTGGTTTGGCATCTATGGGTCTTGACAGTGAAACAAAGTTTCTTCTTCCTTAGACTCTTTTCCGACCATTGTCAAGAGGTATTCTCCCTTGATTATCCTTTGGGGAATGAAGAAATATCTTGTTGAAATGGTTCTTTAGTTTTCAAAGGCATGTTGTAAATATCTAGCCTTCTCCATAGCTTCTTGGAGTGTAGTAGGTCTAGTCGATTTCACTCAACCCATGCATGGTTCACCATCCCATCAATAAACATGCATATCCCTCCGATTCATAGTGAGGTCTATATCATCACCGAAAGCTTCAAAAACCTGTGTAAATATAAATTTAGATCTCCCATTTACTCGAGCTATTACCTCAACAAAGTGAGCCTTTGGATCCCTAGATCAAATATCTCACTAACCCCGGTAAAATATGAATATGAAGTGATATGAGCATGCCCAATTGTAGATAACCCATGGAACCACCATTCATGAGCCTCACCTCAGGTGCAACGCCGTTATTTTGATAGCCTCCATTCAAAACCTCTGAGTTGGAAATAAGTATCTAACTTCTCTACCCAAGTCTTGGTCAGTAATTTGGGTGATCCATCATAAGAGGAAAGAACTTTCCCTGTGCTGTTGTAGATCCGGGCCTGCATAAACCAACCCCTTTTATGGTGATGAAAATGTCTCCTTCCATCCTGATCCTACGTAACTCCCCGAAAGCTCAAATATTCTTCGAATCTTCAGATTGAGCTTCATATTCCACAAAATAATCGACAAGGTTTCTTCCTCAAGGGCCTTCGTTCCTCACCTTTGATAGATAGGAATTTTTCCATAGTGGAGCATTGTGAATAATTTTGTGATGTCGTTTGTTCCCACAAATGTGATGTGCCGCATCTTTCTCCATGGTGAAAACCTCAGAGGATTCCTTCGCTCATCTCCTCGATATATTTGGAAATGTCCTACACAAAGCCTAAAGAAGAATATTTGAGATATATTCTCCATGGTTAGACATATATATTGACCCCACAAGTCGGGCCAAGATCGCAGCTTCCGATACCACCTATAATATCCTCGCAGAAAATCGCCATTATTGACACCAAAACAGCTTTTTTAAAATTACGCTATAATAGTGAGGAAAATCACTGACTCATTAGAATATGTATTAACTCTCAAATACAGAAGGGTATCATAAAAAAATAATTCTAGCTATGTTAAACATATCTCCCAAGCCCAACATAGGCTAAAAACACCCAAACCCCATGACTTTAACAACACAAACACTTCAAGCATAAGACAAAAAAATTTCATGAGGGTTTCTCACATGATAGAAAAATGGAAATCAATGGATCAAATTATATATTACTCAAAGAGCCGAGAAAAATGGGGATATCGTCTCTTTTATACAATCTTGAGATAACCCGACAAGGGTTTCTCGAAAGCATGAAGTACCAAAAGTAGATATGCAGATACATGATCAAAAATTACGTTAACCGATCAACTGGTGTATACATATGGCTGGAAAATAAGGCAATGGCTTTAATCACTCCTTTCTAGCTTTCTGGGAGAAATATTGACCCTTTCCTTAGGAAACTAGCTCACAAATAATGTGGGTTTAACCCTACCACCGCAACACCATGAAAGATACTACGCTTTCTCCAAGGGATTGCGTTGTAGCTATTGTGTGACTACCGTTGGACCCAATGTCCGATAGTGGAAATATAGCCCAAAATACTCCTCTCGCATCTCTTCACCAAGCTCTCCAAGAAAGAGTGTGGAATTCCCGCATGTGAATACCTCGTACCAAACAAGAAGAACTAACTAAACAACTTAAGTATGAAAGAAGTCATACGAATCAATCATAAACAATATTATGAATGCCTCTCATGGCTTCCATCCCCTTCCTTTTATTCTCGTGAGCCTTCTCATCCTCGTCTCACTCATTCATGAGGTTACTTCCTTGCAAAGATTCCTCCTCCAAAACCTGCGTTGTTCCAACTAGCTCTATATTCTCTTTTGCGCATTTTTGTTGATTTACAATATGGATCTATTCACATGCATTGCCCCCTTTCACACCCAATTTGACTTTATTTTTTCCCTACCTAACTTATCATCCTTCACATCGGGAAGTGTTTTATTCCTACTAAAGAGATTTAAGGGTTCTCACCGTTTATTCTTCCTGACCGAAAAATAAATCAATATATAATATTCCAACTATCAATAAGCTAACTCGGGAATATTACATTCATAAAGAAGATCACGTCGTGAATATTTATCAACACCATTAACATCTTTTTTGTTTCGAATATGGGGAAAAGCGGTGAAAGAACAAAGTTATTAAGGCAATGCATGACCGGGGTACACTGGCATTATTGTATCATTTAGAAGGGCAGAAATTTCAGATTAGGGTAGTAGGGGTGAAAATAAGCTCAATACCTTGAACATATTTTAAATTTTAGTTTTATATTTCTTTTCGTATTTCATATCAATGTGTTTCGACTTTAGTTTTAGCATTTCCGGTTTCGTATTCAAAATTTCAAGGTGTGTTGATTTCACAGATAGTTTGCAATTCATATTTCATTTGTAGTTTCATTTCAGAATTCAAACATGTAAATAAGCTGGCTGGGCAAGCATGTGGGGTCTATTTTTATGAGTCAAAATTAAAAGGAATAAGTAGCTAGTTTCCCGTCATCGAGTTGCCTGATAGATAAAGATACAAGTTGTGGGATCATCCCAATGGATAAGGCACCGATCTATGAATCCAAAGATATGAGATTCTTGACGCCTCCTCTATAGCTATCATCCCTAGCTACAACCACTCGTTAGAGTCCCGTAATTTACAAGATCACAAGGTGACCGATTATTTTTGTTCAGACTATTTATATTGAGAATAATATTCCATGACTCGTCATTTATTTCCAAGAAGATTTCCGGCACCAAATATGGAAAATAGATGGTTGTATTCACTTCATTTCCAATATAGTCCAAAATAAGCCCAAATGCATTGGGTAGCACTATCCATCTCATAAAATCCCTCAACACTTACATGCATGTTTTAGGACTTTATATTGAGCCCCGATACCCCCATTTCAGCCTCTCGCTCACACTTAGGGCCGTTTATATATATATATATATATAGATATATATATATATATATAGATATATATATATATATATATTATAAACTACATAAGCCTTACTCACCAAAACCTTTTGACCCTTTCCTTTCCTTTTCACGTCTCTAAGACTTTGCAATAATCCTTAGCCATGTTCCATTTGCCACTTTATAACTCCGCCGATGCACATAGTGGGACCCTTCCCACCACTTCACCTACTCCTTAAAACACATTTTTCACAATTTCTCAATTTTCTTACCTTCTCACATTCCCCGATTACCACTTCTAGACTCCCGATCGCGATAACAAGTGGGATCCAATCGCATATCGCAGCTCGCAAGTTCAAAAGGATAAGTGCTAAGGAATATTTTTTTAAAAACGTTGAAATGAAATTATGATATGGGTGGGACCAAATCGCATATCACACTTCACAATTTAAAAAATATAAGCGCTAAAGAAAGAATTTATAAAAAACCCGAAGTGCAAAGTGCGACATTAAAGTGGGATACAGACCTTAAAATCTAAAGGAATTGAAGTCTAGTTGTGTGGGACCAAATACATCGCACTTCGCAAGTTCACGACGATAAGGGCTAAATAAATATGTTATAAATGCCAAAGTGCAAAGTGCGATATTGAAGTGGATGTGATGTAACCCAACATTGAAATCTAAAGGAATTGAAGTATGGTTCGTGGGACCAAATCGCATATTGCAACGCTTGAAAGTTCGTGACGATAAGTGATAAATAAATATGTTATAAACGTCAAAGTTGGAAGTGCGATATTGAATCGACGTGATGCAGCTTCAAAGCTAAAGCCTAAAGGATTTCAAATTCGTGTGTATGAGGTTTTTACGTTGTTTTATGAAGAAATGGGGTAAACATGGAAGAAGGACTCGAGTAGAATAAGACCCGACAAAGAGCACAAGAAGAAGAGGTTAAGTGAGGCAAAGGGCATTCATACAAAACTATGATGATATAACAAGAGGGAACGGAAAAAGGTAGCAAAACACATCAACACAACCATTGATCAATAAAAAGATACCATCACTCCACTAGATTTAGTTAATTGTTTCGCTTTTTTGAAAATTAGGCCAGATGTCGTAGCCATTGATCATTTTCGCAACCTCCCGAGCCACCTTCAAGCCTAATTTTTTATTCACGAAGAGTCAGCTTAAATTTTTGGATTCATGAAGAGATTTTGATGTTAGTTCCATAATCGTGTTTGTCGAGATTTTTCCGTTCGGCCCCCATGGCCACACTTGTCTAGTTTTATTTTAATTGTAATGAATGAATATTGTCGAAGTAGATTAGGGAAACCAACACAATTTGTAGTGAACATCGCATGCATTTTCATTATCAAGTGTTGGACCTTCTTAGTCTCTCGCATTGTAAGAACTGTTGAAGCATTGTACTTTGGAAGCCGGAGCATCAATAAGAAGAAACCATTTACAAGATACTTAATCTCGTGTTGGCCGGTGATGTGATTCTTTTCTCTACATTAAATGTTTCATTATCCTTCTCACTACGTATCATATTAAGATGATTATAGAACATAAATTTTAGATTGATATATGTTGTTGAGAACTAATCTCCGTCTGTGATTACAATCTCGAATGTTTTCTTCATGAATTCTCATGTTTTAAGAAATTCTTAATTTCTTTTTAACCACTAATGCACTTTCACTACTTCTTTCAATTCGAAAATCCCTCGCTACTTTAAAGATCTAGCATACAAAGTTAGCTTCTTGTGATGCATTTGAACTTTTGATGCAACAAAATAGCCCTTGTTTGACTCCATAGCCCAATGGATTAGCTTCGGCAGACCTTCTTATCCAACCAAAAATCAATCAAAAAACAAATTTTCACCGTCACTATAACTAGCCTAATATCAACATCTAATATTAAGGAAAAATTAAACCAAATAATAGAGATAGCCCTCTCTCGAGTCTAGGAAGTCTAGGTTTGGGATTCATAAGTGGTTTGATGTTGTCCTATATCGTTTATTATTTCCAACCTTATAATTATAGGTCTCAACATGATGACTAGACTCACCTGGGGTTGGGAAACATGGATGGTGGCCAAGCGATGAGGGGTTTAATCATAAGGGGTTAACCCATTATTAAAATGGGAATAAAGTAGAAAGAACATATGTTTCTTCTTAGTTCAAATAATATTCCTTAAGTGACTGTCAAAAAATTAACTGCACATAAAAATGAGAGCTTTATTGTATTCCATCATTTTGACCTATTAGTGGGTGGTTGAAATCCCTAATGGGGAGAAGGGTGTGACCCTATGACATGATTTTTGGGAAATTAGATAATCCAAATCTCCCCATGTGTTTTATTACATGTACTTTAACCACCTTCGAGGATGCATTAACTCGACGATGCATCCATTTACTAACAACTACAAGTTTTCGTGTAACGAAAAATCATGATTCCAACAAGTTGTATCAAAGAAAAAGGTATTGAGTTAAAAAATAGCCTAGCTCGTGTTGGGAAGGAGATTTTTGGGAAATAGATAATACAATTCTCTTGATGTGTTTTGTGACATCTCGATTTATTGCATCTCGATAACTCACGAATTTGTGATGCTTTTCATTATCAATAATCTGTAGTTATGTACTAAAATCATGATTCAACTGTACCATCTGAATGCCAGAACCATAATTTTTGTCTTTGTTGTTCAGATTTTCTAACAATATTTATAAGAGAAGAACAAACTGAAGAAGTAGCTCACAACTAGAAACTAATTTTTTAACCTTTCAATGAGTGAGATTTTTGCATGTAAAGATTGTCATATAAATATATTAGAATAAATCAAGGGACACCGCATCATGTTATTAATAGGATCTGCATGCAAATTTTGGTACAAAGACCTAGCAAATCCTATTTTCTTTAATTTTTTCAATTTTTTTCATCTTCACAGTATTTTATGTTAGGTGATAGGTCCTAATTTCTTATCAGGTAGCCTACAAAATTTAGCTTTAAAATTAATTCTTACAACTTAAATAGACTACCTAGATTAGTAGGGGGTTTAAGCAAAAAAAGTTTGTTTTACTACATCAATGACCGATTAAAATCAAGTGAAGTATAGTTAGCTTTTTATTATCAATATTTTTTTTTTTTTTTTATAGAAGTATTTTGTATCAGTATTCTCTACATCACATGGCAAGGATATTAGTAGATCATAATGGTGTGGAATACTCCTCTTATCGCATGCACTTTAGAAAAAAAGACATGGGAATTTAATTATTTGGGAAGTGATGCACGATACATATGCACACAATTTAATATTTTTAAGGTTGCAACATACATCTAGAACTTAATTAAGACAAAGTAGTAGTCCACATGATCTAATTATTTTCAAACATTTTTTTTTTACAAATATTAAGACTCATAATCACCAAACACTAAAGGTTCCAAAAATCATCCCCGATTGAGTATGCTTTTCCTCTTGCATGATTTAAGGTGTTACAAAGAATCGCTCATTATATTAACTAGTGATCTCATTTATCATGATCTCATTATAAAACTACTAGAACCATTTCCCTATGTAACACCCCAAGGATGACCCATGTGTGCATTGTACATTTCATGATAAGGTTGATGAGCTAGAAATATCTTGGAGGCTACATTCCCATGTATATATGTTATTTATACTAGTGTGAATATGTATATATATGTTTTCAGTGTTAGAGTATGTATGATTTTAGGTTAGTGGGCTTCTATTGTCCAAAAGGTTAGTGAGAATGGGAAGGAAATATGTAACTGCATTAGATATATAAAATACAACATTTTTGCATACCAATTTATACAAGAGAGTATGATGGACTAGGACTCCCACAAGTGGGAAACATGGATAAGGGCTAAGTGATGAGGGGCTTAATCATAAGGGGTTAAAAAATTATTAAAATGGGAATAAAGTAGAAAGTACATATGTTTTGTCTTAGGTACATACAAAGGATATTCCTTGAGTGTCACTTGTCAAAAAAGTAACTTGCACATAAAAATGAGATATTTAGTGTATCCCATCATTTTGACCTATTAGTTGTCAGGTTGAAATCCCTAGTGGGCGAGAAGGGTGTGACCCTATAACATATATGTGATTTATACCAATGTGCCTATGTATATATATGTTTTCGTTGTAGTGCATGTATGATTTAGGTTAGTAGCCGATGTGCTTAAAGGTTAGCGGTAGAATGGCTATGTAAATATGTGACTACATTATTGCTAATAAAATACGCCATTGTTGTAGACCAAGTTATACAAGAGAGTATGATTGACTAGGACTCCACAAGTGGGAAACATGGATAACGACCGAGTGATGAGGGGCTTAGTCATAAGGGGTTGCCCCATTATTAAAATGGGAATAAGGTGGAAAGTACATATGTTTTGTCTTAGTTCCATAAAGAATATTCCTTGAGTGTCACTTGTCAAAAGTAACTTGCACATAAAAATGAGAGTTTTAGTGTATTCCATCATTTTGACCTATTAGTTGGTGGTTGAAATCCCTAGTTGGGGAGAAGCGGGTCCTAATTCCCATAACATGATTTTTTGGAATTAGATAATCCAAAGCTCCCCCATGTGTTTCATTACATGTGGTTAACCACCTTCGAGGATCCATTAGCTTCCGACGCATGCACTGCTTACTAACACCTACAAAGTTTTGCAACAACAATCATGATTCCAATAAGTGATATTAGAGAAAAATATATTGATTTCAAAATAACCTAGCTCGCGTTGGGAAGGAGATTTTTTGGCAATAGATAATCCAATTCTCCCCATGTGTTTTGTGAGACATGATTTATTGCATCTCAATAATCCATTAGCTCTTGTGATGCGTTTGTTTACTAACACCTACAGGTTATGGTAGTAAATGAAAATCGTGATTCCAACAATGTTTACCCTCCTATCGGTCCTAGGTATGTTTGGGCTAAGGGGATAGATTTATCTACCGTGATGTATGTAGGGTACATGGAGACTCCTAATTGAGGTTGGAACTCTGAATCACAAGTCTCTATGAATCCTCGTCCAACCTAAGTCGGAAACCTTATAATAAGCGTAGTGGAATAGCTTGATGCATTGTGAGTGCGTAGAATGGCATGGCAATACCTCGTTGTGTATAGTGATGCGAGATGTGAGACTATGGGTAGGAGTCTATTGGAGTCAAATACATTTTCCTATTACCATTCTAAAGAGGTTTAGAACTTAGCTTCTTTAAGAAAGCATTTTACCATGGTGGGGTCATAGCCCCAACTCATGGGTGACGTGTTGTTGAGAGAGTATGAGAAATGCAATCTATGGATAGGTGGAACATCTAAAGTCTATAGCCTATTGGTGCTTATTTAAAATTTAAGTGTTCTTATTATGTTTATACGTTTTCCATCGTCTTTATGCTATGTAATTTCACTTGTAGTGCATAGTTAATTATTTTATATTTTGTTTAACGTGTTTTTTATGGATATTTATATGTGTGAATTACATAGTATAATGCAATCAGAATGCATGGTAGACCCGATAAATAGTGTTATGATTATTGTTATAGGTTATCAAGTATTTTTATTCATGGTAACCATGATATGTGAATTGAATTTAAGGAAATTTTTCACAAACTCTCTAGGATTATAGATATAGTAATATTCCATAGTTTGTGATTAGGGTGCGTTACAAAGTGGCATCAAAGTGAAGGTAATAACACTTGGGCCATATGGGTCCAACTTCTACTCTTAGAGGTAAAATTTAGCCGTATGGAAATTGCTTAATAGAATTCCCCATGGAGAGGAAATGGGAAGATTTTCAACATTTGGACTAGATATGAGGAAGGGATAGATAATATGAGGAAGATGAGTTCTTATATGTGCCATATATTTGAAAAAATAATCACTTACAAGTGATATTATCAGGGCAAGAGTGTAGATTCAGGAATTGGAAAAGAGTTTCTAAATATCGAGAAACTTCAATTATGTAGGTGGAATTCAAGTTCAAGCTCAAAACCAAAGGGATGTCATGATGAGTTAAGTGCAGAAGAAGAGCTACAAATTTTACTAAGAAAGAAAATTATGGAAAAGAAGTACACATTTTTTTTAAACTATGAAATTCTATTTTTTTTTCCATACTATGACATCAAGAGTTAGGTTGCAATGCCAGGTGGCAACCGAGATGTTAGATGGACTAGTATAGATGATAGATATGTGTCAGGAATGAATTTCATTAGGTAGTATAGAATTAAATGGTTTTTAAAACTTCCTTGCACCTTTCATATTTGATATCCATCATCGTTGTCTAATGTAGTTCATTTGGATCATCGATCCATTCAAGACACATGTACAAATTAAACCCTCACATGTTCATGCTTGATATAAATATGATCCATTGATCATCATCAAACACAACCATTAAATCCATCATGTGAGAAGTAAAAATTAAATCCTCACAAGTCCACACCTAATATGAGATCTCGATCATTGATTTAAGGTCAAATGTTGATCATCAAATCCATCAATGGACATGTTTGATTTAATATGATATAATATTCATGTTTGATATTGATATGGACCATCAATATGCTTCGATGTCAACCACTGATCAAGGAAATTTTGGTAATCAACAAAAGCACAACCATTAAATCCATCATGTCAGAATTAAAATTAAATCAAACAATTCCACACCTAATATGAGATCTCGATCATTGATTTATGATCAATGTTTATCATCGTATCCATCAAATGCACATGTTTGATTTAATTTTATATCATTTTCATGTTTCATATTGAGATGGACCATCAATATGCTTCAATGTTAACCATTGGATTAAGGAAATTGTGGTAATCAAATACATTTGGAATTCAAGTTTAGAAAATGATCAGTATTATTAACTTGAAATGTCTTCAACATTTAGTCAAGTCAATCATGCATGTTGGATATATTCTCAAGATAAGTTATTGTAAAATATTGCAATGCTACCACTGCTATGGATTTTTGATATACTTTTAGATCAATCGTCGCATTTACAAGTATGCAAGTTCCACAATCTAGGGAATCGACCATGCTTGTTTCCGCATAGATAGCGATTGAGTGCCATGTGGATGGATGTTAAAGTAGGTGGGACCTTTCCCCCTTAGTTAAATTTAGTGAGGTGCCACAAAAATTTGGGATCTAGGTAAGGAGTAAGATAAAATATGTGGGCAAAAAGAGTTGCATGGATGTCAAGTGTCTAGGGAAAGACATGCATGCTCAACTCGTATCCAATGATAATTGAATGGGATATAGGTATTCTAAATTTCCACGCGATAGGGTCAAAGAGAACATATAAATTTTTTATAACTACTAATGGTTATAGAACAAATTTATAGAGGATTATAATTGATTCTAGGCTCAAGAATATTTGAGAAAGCTTTTCAATTCTCCGATTCGTTTCCATACTTTTATGTTATTATTTTGTTGAGCATTTTTTAGGGTCTAAAATGACATTTATAGGAAAAATATCCAACAAAATTGTGTCTACAATTTTTTTTTTGTCTTAAATGAAATACATTAGGGAGATTTCTCTAAAGATATATCACATTCCGGCACAAAACATAATCAATATCATAGAGTTATGTGTGAAACAATGAAGGGGGGGAATTAGTTAACAATTTAATATAGAGGGAATAAATCTCTAACTAGAGCTCATATTTGGGCACATAAGTGGTCAATAGAAATTTATTTGATAATAGACAATAACCACAAAGTTGGATTCTGAATATGGGTATATGAAGTCTCAAAAACTAGTTGAAAAGTGATGCGTACAACAACATAAAATTGGGCCAAATTGGCACAAATTTCAAAGCCCATAATTTTCAACCCAAAAATTAAATTTGGGAAAATAAATAGTCCACAAAAATATATTGAGGATGAAAATATCCCTATCAACCTATGATACTAATTTGGGTAGAACATTTATGTAGGAAATTGAAAAAGGGCCCCGTTATATTTACAAGAACAAAGTTCAACATGACTAGGATGCTTAGAGGTCAAATAATACACCTAGAAGATACCTTGAGGAGTGTCAATCTACATGCTTGAATTTTGTGTTTATATATCCTCTCGTTGATTGAGGATGAAGTGGTTAAGATAGGTTTATGCTAGTTGTTAACTTAATAAACCACACATTATAATTGCATATAAGAAATGCAACACATCATAAGGATATGTAGTAATGTACAAATTGAAAATGATATGTATTATCAACTAGAAAAACATAACTTAGCAAGTGAGCTTATTTTCCTACATAAATTTAAACCACAAGAAAAATCATTCTAGAGAAGCCTCGATGACAAATTTATATGTTGGAGGAGAGTTATTTCTCTTAATGCGAAGATATTTTGTTTTAAAATTCTAACCAATTCTACCTTGGTTTGTAGTTGTCTATGTTTTTCAACATATTCTTCATGAAGTGGTTGAGGAACGGATAATTGAACTAAAAATGTTGACCTCTTCCTTTTCAAGGTAGACTAAGGAATGTCTTCCAAAAAACTTTCCACTTCAATCCCGGACCTTACATTTTTACTTTTTTCCGGATAGGCAATATGGGAAAGCTTATTTTCGAGTCCATTGACCCATAAATGCGCCGAAATAGGAAATTCACAGCAAGATGATGTACTTGCTTTAATCCCACGGCATTTCCCCGCTCGTACGCATTTATGGGTCGATGGACCGGAAAATAAACTACGACGGCAATATCGTACATGTATGAAAAACTACACGTACTTTCTCATTTGATGGAGATACTAATGGTTATGTAACAAAGTTACAGAGGATTATAATTAATTCAAGGTTCAAGAATATCGAAGAAAGATTTTTAAATCTCCAATTTTTTTCCATATTTTTATGTTATTAATTTGTTGAGCATTTTTAGCGCCTAAATAAAATTTAGGAGAAAAAATCGACAAAATCAGAATTCCATAACTTTTTTTTTACATCTTAAATAAAATACCTTAGGGAGATCTTTCAATCGTATATTACATCTTGCACAAAACATAATCAATATGAGAGAGTTAAGTATGAAACAAAGGGGGGGAATTAGTTACCAATTTATTTCTTAAAGGTATAACTATCTAACTAGAGCTCATATTGGGGCACATAAGGGTCGATAGAAAGTTATTCCGTAATAGAAAATAACCATAAAGTTGGATTCCGAATCTAGGTATATGAAGTCTCAAAAATCTAGTTGAAAAAGTGATGCAACAAAACAACATAAAATTGGGCCAAATTGGCAATACATTTCAAAGCCCATAATTTTCAACCCAAAAATGAAATTCGGGAAAATAAATATTCCACAAAACGATATTGAGGATGAGAATATCCCTATCAACCTATGATGCTAATTTGGGTAGAAAATTTATGTAGGAAATTGAAACAAGTCTCAAACTCCTGGTTTACAAGAGCAAAAGTTCAGCATTGATGACTAAGATGCTTAGAGGTCAAACAAGACCTAAAATATACCTGGAGGGAGTACAATCTACATGCATGAATTTGGTGTTTATATATCCTCTCACCGATTGACAGATGAAGAGTGGGGTTAAGATAGGTTTATGCTACTTGTTAACTTAATAAACCACACATCATAATTTCATAAAAAATGCAACACATCATAAGGAGATGTAGTAATGTACATTAAAAATGATATGCATTATCAACTAGAAAAATACACTTAGCAAGTGAGCTTGTTTTCCCATAGATTTAAAAACCATAAGAAAGAAATCATTTTAGAGAAGTCTCGATGACAAATTTATATGTTGGAGGAGAGTTATTTCTCTTAAGAGAAGGTATTTTGTTTTTAACATTCCAAAACCAATTCTACCTTGGTTTGTAGCTATCTATGTTTTCTAACATGGTCTTTCATGAAGTGGTCCAGAACTGATAATTGAACTAAAAATGTTGACCCATTCCTTTGCCTACTAAGAATTGCCTTCCAAAAAACTTTCCACTTCAATCCCCGGGACTTTAATTTTTTTGGAGCAAGGTAAGTTATTTTCCGTTTCATTGACCCACAAATGACCCAGTAAGAAATTCCCACAGTAGGATGATGTACCGCTTTAATCCTAATTGGGTGGGCATTTCGCTCAAAGACATTTATGGCCGATGAACCGGAAAATAAGCTTCGACGGCAATGTAGTACATGTATGCAAACCTACCCGTACTTTCTCATTTGATGGAGATAAACTACTTTTATCCTATGCCTGGCCCCCAAATGCTTCATGTCATGATCCACCTTAAATTTAACAAGATAACAAAATGCATATGTGGATAATTGAAAGACAGATATACCTCGCCCTCCCACATGTTGGGAGCGGTTGGTCTCTATAAGAGGGGAAGGGACTTTCAAGTTTGCGCATGTACTACATTGACCCAAAAAGTTAAGGTCAATGGTTGAAGTGAATTTTTTTTTTAAGACAATCCCTAAGTAGACAATTGTGTGATTGTGGTTAACATTACGTAGTTAAATTATCGCATTCCGCAATTTAAAATGAAGGGCCTCAATAGCTCCGAACCGAGACACGAAGTGGCCTGGAACATAAAAAACCAAAATCTCTTCCGATTAAATAGTTGTCCTCCCAAAACATATTAAATTTTTTCATTAAAGCTTCTATAAAAAGCTTTCATGCCTATGGTTTTCAGGTCTATGTATCAAATCCAGCAAATTTATTCTGATAATTCATTTTTTGCCATAATTGATAGTACATAACATTTTAATTGCATATTTTATGGTGTGTTACATATTCTTATCTGCAAATATGCTTTCTACACCTAAGAAAGGTGAAATAAATTAAATTTTATAGACGTATACTTTCTATTTGATCAAGTTAAAATGGTGCAAAATAATAAACTTATTTCAGCTTTTAGATGTGCAACATTTCGGCCTAAAATTTAAAGTCATTACATTGCCATATAACTTTGGGAGGATATAACTATGATGTCACGAGGAAAGTTATAAAACAATGATTATTTATGTCTACCGTGTGCCTCGTTTTTGAATTTTGGAAATGTATTTTTCCCCCAAATTTGGTGGATAAAGAGTACTTTATGTTAGCTTAAATAACGATTCTTAATGCGTAAGGCATAAGGCATCTTCCTCAAGATTTTATATATCGTGAAGCATCCCGAAGCTTTGCATACAAAATAAAATTAATGCCCAATAAATCATACCTCCGGTACCATTGATGTTCCTCACACTCAAAATGTATTTTGTATGAAAAGCTTTCGGCCGCTTCACTATATAGAAAATCTACAGGAGGAAGATGCCTTATTCCTTGCATGCCACAACCGAAACACAATCTTCACACAAGCAAAAATTAAAGGATATAGAAAAATCAAGGACTTCCAAGCTCGCTCACTCTAACTTGATGGTGTAAAATCGAAGGGGATTGAGTTAGTGAGCTTGAGACCAAATAGAAGTATTTATAGCCAAGCGTCCATCAAGCTATTATGTGTCAAGTGTTCCACAAATCATGGTAGAGAACTCAGCGGGGATTAATGGACCACTTCGGTGGCGCTCTCAACAAGAAATTAGTTAACCGCAATGATTTCGGTAATTTAAGGAAATTACCGCAACTTGGTTTCGATAAGTTAAGGAAATCACCGTGCTTGGTTTCCGCAAATAATTATCAGTAGCTTATTTCCTGTGAATCGCACGTTGGGAGAGGGAGGGTAACATTCTCCCACTTGGTCCATACTTCCAAACTTAATGTCTCATCTTAAAACCCATTGGATAACTGTATTAAGTAATAGATACATGAATCATGGTGATAAGTCCTCTAATGATGAGTATTATCTTCCATGTATTACTATGTATTTATTTCTATTAAAATTTATGTGGCAATAATTTCTTAATGAATAAACCCTATGTTTATTCTTGGTCCTACACAGATGAATTCTCTCACATCAAATTAAGGTGCACATAAATATGAGAAAAACATCACAATAATTTAGAATTTCATTAAAAATAACATTGTTCATACAATATAACTACATAATGGAACCAAGTCCCATATTCATTACATGATCCTTGAATTTAAAACTCCGTGGCATGGCCTTAGTCAAAGGATGAGCGATCATCAACTCGTTGCTAATGTGCTCAATGACCACTTTCTTTTCTTTAACACATTCCTCATAGCTAAATACTTAATGTCGATGTGTTTATTTCGACTCCCACTTTTTGTTGTTCTTAGCCATAAAAACAACAATGCGAATTGTCGCAATATATTCTCAACGGCTTAGAGATAGAATCCATAATTCTAAGCCCGTAAATGAAACTCTTAAGCCATACACTATGTAAAGTAGCCTCAAAATAGGAGACGAAGTCGGTTTCCATAGTGCAAGTGGAAATCAAGTACCGCTTTTGGCACTCCTCCATGATACGTCTCCACCGCTCATCATAAAAATGTATCCCGATGTTGATTTGCGTGAATCAACACATCCAAAGAAAGTCAAAATCTCGAGTAGCTAATTACTTCCAAATTTTCCATTAGTCTATACATAAGCATATATTTTTTGGTTCCTTGAAGGTATCTCATTACTTTCTTTGCAAATTTTCCAATGGTCTAAACCAGATCACTCTCATATCATCCCAACATTCCCACAACAAATGCAATGTCGTGTCTTGTGCAAATTTGAGCATACATTGTGCTTCCGATAGTAGAAGAATATGGAATTTTCTTCATTTGTTCCCTTTCAAAGTGTTGATATTGCAACAAGATGATGAGCTTAGTGGAAAGGAGTCGCCTTCACTAAGTGGGCTCAATGGTGTGCCATTTTTTGTGCAAAGTCTATTTTAAACTATGTCTATTTTTAGACATATGGATCATGTTCTATGAGTTGCAGGATGCTATTTGTGGATGGTTGGTCAAGTCGGAAAAAAATATATGGAATTCTATTTTTAGACATACCGGCGAATCTATTTTTAGATTGCCGCATAAAAATAGATATGTCAAATATTATTAGCTCTTAATAATATTTAGACTCTAAACATTATCTTATTCTTTGGAGCACTTCGCCTGAGTGCAATGTATGGCATTAAGGTGTACCGACAGAAGGAATTACGCTATTCTAGGGTTTAGTGGAGCTTACTGCATGTTGACTTTAGTTAGAACTCATGTGACAAGAGTTTGGTGGAGTTGATTGAGGAAGTTAGTGGAGTTGTATTCCGCTTTAACCGAGTTAAACATAGCCGAGCTAGTTGTATCTATTCAATCGATTGATACACTAGTGAGAGTGGTGTGAATTAATTATTAATTAATTCACTAATTATAAACTCATTAATCAACTAAAGAATACATCGCTAACTTCTGCATGGACAAGCTTTAGTGGATACCGTTGAAGAGGTAGGTGAAAGAGCAAGTTGTGACTATTAGTTGTGACTATATTGGTGCATGAGTTTGCACCACACATTGATGGAGATGCCAATGAGGATTGCGAAAGGTACACTCGCAGGGATTTGAACTCAGATGTGCAATTATTCATCTTGGATTGCATAGTAGAGGTAGGCTAACAAAGGGAGCGATTGGAGCATGTGTTTTGTATGATCTCGAGCCGGTGGTAGTGTGTAACAATTGGAGATTGCAATCGAGAGCTTGTGAGGAGTTTGTAAAATGATTGTTACATGATCTCTATCATTATAATATACGTATAGCTAGTGTTTTCAGCTTTAAGCTTTCCCCATAAATACTGTGTTTATATGTGTGATTGTTTATGGTTTTAATGTGTGCATGTGATTGTTTATATTTCCGCAAATTGATGATCAATATTAAGAGGTTATGTATTATGAATGAAGCTCAAATATTGTGGTGATCGATAATCTCATGAATAATTTAACAATTATTCAAATTTCATAAAAAAATTATTTCTTCGGGCATTGGTTCAAACTAAACCTACCATCCTTCACAATGGGAGCGACACTTGGTGAAGAATCCTTTCATTCTGAAATCTCTCTAAAATTTTAATAATATAGGTTTCCCGGGAGACAGACCCAAGATGCCTCGAAACTTGCCTTTATGGATCTTAATGCCAATGACATAAGATGCCTCACCCATATCCTTCATATCAAAATTTTTAGAGAGGAATTGTTTCACCTCGTGCAACAAACCCTCATCATTGGTTGCTAGCAAAATGTCATCCACATATAAACAAGAAAAATATTTTACTTCCACTAACTTTCGTGTATATACATTCATCCATAATATTTTCTACAAAACCTAAAGAAGAAATTACATTATAAAATTTCAAATAACATTGGATAGATGCTTGTTTTAATCCATATAATGATTTCTTGAGCTTGCAAACCAATTTCTCACCATCACTAGAGGATAATCCTTCAAAGTTGTTTCATGTAAACCTCCTCCTCTAGATCTCCATTGAGAAATGTCGTTTTCACATCCATTTCGTGCAACTCCAAGTCAAAATGGGCTACTAATGCCATAATAATGCACAAATAATATTTCTAGATAATAGAGATAAAGTCTCCGTGTAATCGATTCCTTCTTTTGAGTGAATCCCTTTGCAACAGTCTTGCCTTGTATCTCTCAATGTTGCCCAATGAGTCTTTATTTGTCTTAAAGACCCATTTACATCCAATGGATTTTTCACCATTAGGCAACTCAGCAAGATCCTAGACTTTGTTACTCTTCATAGAATTCATCTCTTCCTTCATGGCATCGTACCATAATTCTCGATTCTTTGCAACTCATGGCTTGTGAAAAAGACTCGGGATCATTTTCAGCTCCAATGTTGTAGTCGCATTCTACAGATACGCATAATCATCAGGAATTTTTGATCTCTTTGGTCTAGTAGATATTCTTAATGTTGTACCACCATCTTCCTAAGAAATATGTGGTTCAACTCATTGTTCAAAAATTCTTGGAAATTCTTGAACCATCCGATCTATTGGAATGTTTTTAGCGCCTTGTGGAAATTCAAAAATTGGTTGTTCAACACCAATTTGTACTTCAGTGGGTGTCGTGAATTGTAAACAATCTATCACTTGAGGTGGAAGGTTGAGATTCCGAATGATCCTCTCGTAAATTATGTTCCTGGTTTGATCGCTCCCACTAATCAAGTCATTTTCAAGAAACTTTTCATTTCTTGAATCCACAATCCTAGTGCTACAAGATGGACAGAAATCTATAACCTTTAGACCTTCAAAGATATCCAATTAAATACTCACTAATGGTTCTTTGGGTCTAGCTTCTTCTCTTGTGTATTATATATTCTCACTTCAGACAGTATCCCCAAATGCGCATATGTCGCAAACTCGGTTTCCAACCTTTCCGTAATTCAAATGGAATTTTAGAACAAACTGGTTGGAACTTGGTTTACTATATACACTATTTTCTTAAGTAAGCCTACCCACAAGGATTTAGGAATATTGGAGTTGCAAAGCATACTCGAGACCATGTCCAATAATGTTTGGTTTCTTCTTTCGTTACACCATTCTGGTTTGTGTGAACTAGGCATGGTGTATTGGGCAAAATCCCATGCTCTTGAAGAAATTTTGTGAATGGCCTAGGTGCTTATCCATATTATGTATCTACCACCTCTATCTGATCTCATGATCTTAATTTGCTTGCCACATTGTTTCTCTACTTTTTTAGCCTTAAAAATCATAAAGGCATCTAATTCTTCGCTCTTTTTCATGAAGCATGTAGAGATACACATATCGTGAGTAATCATCATAAAAGAGATGAAGTATCTCTCGACCCCGTGAGTCCATGTTTGGACTAAATATATCAAGAGTGTATGTTTTGGTATCATGTGTTTCTGATAGATTGGCTAACCAAAAGACAAGGCAACATCAAAACCAATCTTTAGAGTTCCAGGATCTAGTCCTCCTATTCTCAGAGAGGGATCTCTAAAATTATTTGCAAAGGTATCTATTGTTTGCTTTTAAGTGTGATTTTAGACTAGTTATTAAGTGCAAGTGTTTGTTTTTTTTGTTTGTTTGGTTGAATTAGTACAACAACATTGTTCTAGGCGTATAAATAGAAATAAGAAGTGTTAGATCTTACTGGGCAATGAGTCAATAAGAGGTTTATGAAAAAACTCATCAATAGATATGGGATATCAAAGGGAAAATCTAACTTGGCCACAGGATCCTTTAGTTTTGTGAATGAGATGGACATTAATGATTTGGAAAGAGAAAATGAATTCGAACAAAGGAACTTGAAGACATAACTTTGAACAATAAAGAGGTATTTGATAGACAGGATAACCATGAATTATACAAAAACCACACTTTAAGAAAATAATGACCTCAAGAAAACTTTTAAAATGAAATCTAAGATTTGGGAGCACATCCTATTTCCTCAAAGATTTTATTTCAAAGGACTTAGAAAACATAAAAGATTCACTAATAATCATAGCCATAGAAGAGTGAACACCTAGAAACACTCTAGTGATTACAATTATAAAGGCTTTAAAAATTATCAGGCAGGACAATGGGCATGACTCCAACGTACCTCCTTGGGTAACTATAAACAATGGTACTTCAAAGGGAGACTTCAAAAACAAATTTTCAAGTGGCAGCAAACAAGCAGAAAACCATAAATCATGTTGGAACCAACTATTTGAACTATTTTCAGAGAAATAAACAAGCATGAGGACTAAAGAGAAATATTAAAGACTCTAAAAATACCCTAAGAGAAGAAAACATAGAACAATGAAGGATAAAATGTGCTCAAGGTGCTTCCAAGAGTCATTTTTTACCCCAAAATTTTCATCCTACCGTAGTAAGAATTTATGGAACAAAATGAAAACAGAAAAAAAATAGATAGTTCAAAATACATCACCAATAGCCAAGCACATGAATCCAATGCTAGAGCCTTCTCAAGAACGAGCATGTCACAACACCATCAAGCTTCCAAGACTTCAAATTTCTTCTTCAACTTCGAACAAACTATGTATTATTTAAGAGAGTTTCAAAGATAGAACTAGTGACCAACCAACTCCTTACAATGTGCTCCTCAAGGAGATTTTATAAGAAAATGAGGATGTGGAAGAGTTCAGGTTGAAGTGTAATTAATTCTACATTAAATGCAACTCCTAGCCTTGAAAACCATGCAAGGCATAAGGCAAAGAAGCATTGAATTAAAAATCTCTTTCATTTACTCGTTTATGCCCTTTTGTGGCTTAATGGGTAAAAAGATTGACTTTAAGGTTCTTCTTATATTTATAATAACTTCTACCTATTACGCTTGGGATATTTGTTTTGCTACCAATAACTATTTAGTTGTCTTTGGCCTTAATGTTTTGGACCAAGATTTGATCCTCGGGTATTCCTTTGAGGTAGATAGGCCGCATGGTGGCAATATAGTAGTTGGGGGAATCAAATGGCCCCGTGATGTGTGCATTCAACATCTTCTAGATCCGATTCTATGTTTCATAAACCCGTTGATTTATCTTTGGATTTGTGTTTACGCTTGATTAAGACATAATATTCATCTTTGACACTCGATACCTTTCATTAATCGATTGTTGATCGTGTTTTTGTTTGAGGTGTGCGCAAAGGGTTTATTGGAGTTTCTACTTAGAAAATTGATAATCATGACTTATCGATTCCCTAAAAAACGTTTAACATCTTGAAATCCTGCTAATAAGGTATCGAAATACCGAGGATCGTCATCTCGTCAATAACAAGCAGTAATCATCCGTGGGAGGGTTTAACTTCAATCAACTAACCTCGCATAAAAAACATAAACATTATTTAAATCCTTACAATTCATGTTTAAACTTCTTAGGAGGGTTGGTGGAAGTGTTTCGAGCTTATCAAAGTGAGGAAGTGGGAGAATGCAAGCGACAGGGTAAAAATCCCCGCAGCAACTAACCGTAACAATGGAGGTCAAAGCAGGGACGAATGTGGACCATCCAATCTAAAAATATCAATCTGTGGAGATTTGATCGCGTGATCGCACTCGCTGGGAGGAAAGGCAAAGAGGTGATGAAATGTGCCGATGCGATTGAGGCTGCCGGACCGTTCGATCTAAGAGAGATCAAATCTGGCCAGACTAAATTGGTGGGTGAAATGGTGGAGGGCTATGGGCAAAGCGCGATAACATCCGCCGTTGGTTTCGTGGATTTCAACGTCCATCAAATCGGGCCGACGGGAGGAGAAGCGGGATCATCGACCGGAGTTTTTGAATTGTGATGCACGATTAAGCGTTGGCCGTTGGATCGCAGGGGAGATCAACGATCAGGCTGGATCGGAGAATGTGATCGGAATTTTTTGAAAGACACGAAAAGGAAGGACCCCTCGCTAACTTGCTATGTGATGATCCGATGGCCATTGATCCGCGCAGATCGATGGCCGAGATTTATTTCAAATAATTGCGCTGGGTTTATGAAAAACAAAGGAAAATAAGGTTCCCGAAGAGGCTTAAAGCTCTTTAGCACCCGATTGCGGGCTCGGGGTCATATTCCTCGAAAAAGGGGTTGGGGCTAAGGCCGAAAGGGGCTTAAGGCTCGATAGAAAAACGAAGGTTTTTAGGATTTTTTGAAGGATTTTTTAGGGTTTTGAGGGTTCCGATAAGGAAGAAATGGTTTTTAAACTTTATGAAGGAATTTCACAAGGATTTAAAGGGGAAATCGAGGGAATGAGAGTTAAATGAAAGGGTTTATGGATGAAATGGAGAAGGAAAATGGTGAAGTGTAATGAGGAAAGCGGAGTTTAATACTTTCTCTTAGTGAACAACCGGATTTTTAGGATAAAAGGGGAAACAACAAAGTGAAGATTAACTCAAAGAGTAATATCATCATAAAAACTTCAAAAGAGGATAAAGGGAACTATCTCTTGAAGTTTTGAAGAAAAAGTCTAGCTACCTCTTCGGGTATAAAAATTCTGTTGTGTGGCTAACAATGGCTCCACTTGGGGAAGACAACGGTTTTTTTAGGTGTCCGTAACCTTAGTTGTAAATCTCTCGGCTTTTTAGTAAACTAGTGCCTTCATCCATTGGGAAAAACTTTTCTTTTCTTGAGGTTAACCTTCTTTGATTTGATAATCGCTTCAAAGAATTTGAAACAATGGAATTCAACCAAAACAACATGTCTACCTACCCATTCATACCGATTCTAACATTTTTTCTTCTTTCAGAATGCATTTGGACTAGAAAACTCTCTTCATCAACATTTTATTTTGAAAATAGGAAACTAATCTAAGTATAATCTTATTCCTCCAAGGACACAGCTTGGATTCATAAGTTTCTCTATCTAACTACTATCTCACAATATTAGATCGTCCGACGTAGTTTTATTCTCTAAATTCTAAAACATATTTTTTAAAAGCAAAATGTCGTGATTAAAAGTCTAACTTGTTGTTGATCTATGGCATAAAAAAAGTTGCACATAGACTAAAATTGTAGAAAATAAAAAAAAATGGTGAAGGCTTAAGATCCGAAAATTAAAACCTCCTTCATTATCTCTTCACTTCGATTTTGAATTTTTCTTGAGTCGTTTTTTCTCTTTATGGTTCAAGTTTTGAGTATATTTGAACCAATTTTCTCATCAGCCTCAGGTTCTCATGATTTGAGCTTGTTTGAACCTTTTTTTCTCTCTAATCTACCTTATTGATAACGAAAGATTATGTTTTTTTGATCGATCTAATTCACTAACCTATCACAGCAAATTGAAAAGCTAATTAGTCATGATTAAACCGTATCACTAACTATAAGTGTGTTTTTAGGAGTGGCATTTGAGCTTGCACACTTTCAAATTTTGTTTCTCTTTTTTGGTATGGGGTTGTACCTTCTTTGTTTTACAATCCTCGCCCTCCTTTCTCTTTTCTATTGTTTTTGTATTTTTATTTTTCTAACTTTGAATGTAATGTTTGAACAATGATATTTAAAATGGAAAACAAAAAGCTTTGAAACTCATGAATCTCGTTAAGTAATGCTTGAGCATCCCGCCATTGGACAGATCTCCATATAGATCTTCTCCATTCAATTCTTTCAGAAAATGCATTGTGACCCCTCTCAAGATGAATAATATAGGGTCCTTTCCACAAGTTCTCAAACTTGCCATGTTTTCCCTTCTATTCCCTTCTTGAATCCCATTTAAGAACAACATCTCCAACTTGGAAATTGTTTGCCTTAGTACTTTTATCAAATAGCTTCTTGATATTTCTTGACTAACTTCCGTGTTCTTTCATAGAATTCTTCTCTCGGGACTATTGTAAATGAATTGTTTGGTTGATTCTTGTCTGCATATCATTATCTTCAATTTGCACTTCTTGAAGGAGTTTCATGACTCGGAACTCCTAATGATGTTGGGAAGACTACATCCATTCCATAGACCAAATTGACAGGGGGACATATTTATCGACTTCTTAGTAGTTAATATATCAGCCCATAAGGCATGAACCAAATTTTACCGTGCCATGATTTCTCGATTTCGCTCTCCAATATCTTTTTGATGATTTTAATAATTCTCTTATTAGAGGATTCAACTAATCCATTTCCTTGGGGATAATAGGCAAGAGAATGGTCCAAGGTAATGTGGTATTTGTAACCGAAATCAACCATTCTTTTAGAATTGAAGGTAGCATCATTATCTATCATGATTTTTCTAGAAATCCAAATCCTGGATAGGATGTTTGTTTCAAGGAACTTGATAATGACAAGAGTCAAGAGGCATTTCTAAATGGTATGGCTTCTATCCACCGGTAAAATAATCAAGGGCGTGAGGATCCACTTATGTCAATATGAGGATGGGTGAATTTCCCCAATGAATTCCAAGCCCCATTGCCGGGAAGGGTGCCCTCGACTTTGATGGGATGAGTTTTCTTTTTCCATAAAAAATTTGACACTTATGGCAAGACATGACTAACTTTTGAGTGTCTGGGAAAAGGGTGGGCCAATAGTGACTCGTACCTAAGGATTTTTTTATTTGCCGTGGTCTTCCGCAGAGGTGTCCTCCACATTCTCCTTCATGTAGCTCATGCATGATTTTCCCCATCAAATTAAGTAAACATTTAAGAAAAAATTCCAACAACTTTTTCCAATATAATACCCCATCTAATATGCAATAATTTAAAGCTTTTTGTTTCAAAAATATAGCTTTATTTTTGGACAAAGAATGGGGGCATTCAAATATAAAAGTACATAAATGATGTCAGCATACCAAGGATAATTGATAAAGGTTTCTTCAATGAAAGGAGTAGTGAATTCTTCTATTTCTTCAAACACATCCACCATGTTCATATCCAAATACTGGAAGTTTACTCAACCATGAATTTTTCTCATCCCCTCGCCTGACATGCAGGGCTCCGATTTAAGTCATATTCAAGAATATTAGCAATCCATTTTCCCCTTTTACCATCAAAATGGTCTTGACTTAGAATATCCTTGACAACAATATGTGGAACAAAAGCAATTATGTGAGAGTGTAAAATGTAGACTCTAAAGTCCTTTAATTCTTTCACTAATGCTAAGTCTCGACTTCTCCATGATGCTATATTTGAGAGGAGAATCTCTTAAGGCCATACTAAAAAATGATATTGGTTGTTCTTGCCCCAAATCATTCTTTGAAGTAATACTCAGCCTATTGTAGGTTCAGATGCGAAAGAAAAGATATAAAAGCTCAGACTGACTAATCAAGATCGGGTGTTTGAGTGAGAGCTTGTTTAACCAGTCTAAATGATTGTTTAGCTTGTGTAGTCCATTTCAAATGTACTCTTCCTAAGCATGATTGTAATGTTTCTTAATAGTTCCCAAGAAGATTGGGGATAAACCTCTCAAAAAATTAATCTTTCCAATGAAATATTGTAATTCTTTGAGGCTTCTTGGATGGTTGATTTTCAATATGCCATCAATCCTTTTAGGTCTACTTTGATTCCCTCTTCCGAAATTATGTGACCAATAAGTTTACCTCTTGGAGACCAAAGAGTGCCTTTTGGGGTTCAAAGATAAGCCAAATTTCCTACATTTTCAAAAACTTTTCTCAAATGTATCAAGTGTTCTTCATTAGTTTTTGAGAAAACAATTATGTCATCAAGGTAAATAATTATAAAATAACCAATATCTTTAGAGAAGGCTACGTCCATGGCCCTTTTGGAAGGTGGCCCCCGTGTTCATCAAACCAAATGGCATCTTGACATACATAAAGGTACCCAAGGTGTAGTGAAAGCAAATTTTGTGTTGATCACTTGGGAGCACTAACACTCCGATCGTAACCCGAGAACCCATCCAAATGCTGATATTATTTTTGACCCAACTACTCGTTAATTACTTTTTTATCAACTTCTTCATCATTAGATGGACCCAAGTACACCATGTGCACCGCCTTTACCCCCAAGTAAAATCAAGCCACTATGTTAATTAGAAAACCCCAAAAGGAATAATTAATTAAACCATAATTTAATTATTATTCCCAACATGTTTAACCCAAAAACAAAGAAATTAATGAGATAAAACCCATAGTTATCTTATTATTTTCTAGGAATAATTATTTAAATAATATTCCTTGTTAAATATGACCAAATCAACCACCATTAATCAACTAAATCATATTTATTTGATTATATCCCAACCACTTCCTTAAAAAGATAAATAAATCATTTATTTATTTATTTTTCACTAATCAAGGGATTTGACCCAAGTCAAACACCCTTTTCCTCCAACAAATAATAATAAAATATTCCATAGAGGTGGATCTAGATGTGATTAACATTATTTTAATCATGCACCAAGATCTAGAAGGACCCAATATTTTGTTATAAATAGGAGGGTTTTCCCCATCATTCTTCACCTTTTGTTGCATATTAGATCACTCTCGATCTATACACTTGGTCTCATTTCTGCCATTTTGCTCCCATTGAGCTCTACCTTCTACATTGGGTTTTTCTACATCTACAAGAGAGAGAAAGCTTAGATCTGAAGTGCTGAGGACTACAAAGAACACATCCCATTGAGGAGATCTGGATACACCTTCTTGTTTCCTCCCAGGTGCCCTGTAATATAAAAATTCATTCAAAAATCGTGTTCTTGTCTTGTCTGTTGGATGCATGGAGCAAACTCTTTACTTTACTGCTTAATGTCTTTCCATTTATAGATCTGTTTGTTGCAGCACTTTAACTACTAATTGCAGATCCGAAGATGTTTTGCAGCCATTATTGTTGTTAGGGCTATTAGTTATGCGTAGCTAAAGTGGTTCTTTTTCGTACGCTTCGACAAAGAATTCATACTAACAAATGGCGACTCCACACGGTTTTTAAATTACGACCGCTGTCGTTTTTCATATTCCTGCATATCCAGCTACTTCAGGCCCTAGGGCTTCTTTTTTAGCTGCTTAGTTTTTCTCTTTTCATGTCATTTTTCTCACATAAAACCCTAAAAAACCTAAAATTTCTAACTTCCGTGTGTTTCTGGCCCTATTGCGCAGGTAAGCGACACCAGCCGCACCTGAGACGGCAATTTTTCAGAAAATCTGCCGCCGAAACAGCCGGAATGGGGGGGTCGCACCTTTTGGCCCAAAACCTGCGACCTGGACGCACTTTTCAGCCTGTAACCTGCGACCTCAACCAAAATCAGGTCAGAACCTGCGACCTGCCTTTTTTCCAGCATTTTTTCTGTAATTTTTCCGGGTTCTGCTGCAGCCTCTGCCAGGGTTTTCCAGCCTCTGTCTCAGCCCGCCTTGACCAAGATCTGATCTGTTTTTACTCATCTAAGTGGGAACCCAAAATTCTTTAGGGCTTTAGTATCTCCACTTGCGGGAAGAGTTTCAAATTTGCTTTCACTCGGTTTATTGTGAGTTTCTCAAATTTTCTTTGCTTCCGGGACTGGTGACCTCACTTCCAGATCCATCGAAATCAGCCTCTTTTCCTTTCAAATCACCTCTTGTCGTTTTGTTTGGACCTCCCCTAAAGGCCTCTGCCTTGCCCCTCCCGGATTTTTGCTGATTTCCCTTTTTTCTAGCCACCTTGCCCCTGTCTCTTGGCTGTGATCTGCACCCCTTATCTGCAGCTTTATCCTCCGGATCTCTGTCCCCTTTGACCCTAGATCTGTTGAGCTTCGTTTGTGTGTGTTTCCATAGTTTTTCCCTTTCTTTTAAGCATAGTTTTGAGAGACCCACTTTCTTGGGTTTGATAGATGCATATGTAGCTGTTATTTTTCTGTTATTTCAGCATTTTTATTCTGTTCTCTGTAGGTTTATTTTCAGCTACCTTGCACACTTTTTTGCTCTCAACAACGGAAAGGGTTTAAAAATTAAAATTAACGCACACCACACACTGACCCTAAGTGAAGAAGCGCCTGGTTTACACCGCCTGGCAAAGACTCTAAAATCAATTGTCACTGCACCTTATCTGCCCTTGACCTTCTTGATTCTGTCCCTTTCTGCCCTTGTCGGTTTCCTTCTTCCTGTCATCATTGCGCCCCCAAGGCGCCTTTCCCGGAGACTTCTTGGCCTTCATCCTCAGTTTCCGGTTGATCGACCTGCTCCGCACCGTCGTCGTCGAGCCAGTCCACTTTCGAGTCCGCACTCCGACTCCTCTCCTGATTCATCGGATCCCCCTTCTCCTTCCGGTTCTCCCCCTCCGACTCCTTTTACCTTCACCATGTCCGGATCAGGGCCTAATGCTAGCGGTTCTCCCGGCCCCAATGCCGGCCCCACTTCTAGCGGAACCGTCACAACCACTACTCCGGCCACCCCTGTGCTGCCGTACATTGCAGGCCTCAGCCTCCCCGATTTCCATCAGTTGATTAACGACCCCATTCACCATAATACTACCTGGCCCACTATGCCCACCAAGCTACCCTCTGATATCCCTAAGTTCGAGGGCCTTAATGGCGAAGACCCAACCAATCACGTCCGGTCTTTCCACATGTGGTGTTCCTCCAACTCCATTACCGATGACTCCATCCGTCTTCGTTTGTTCCAACGCACGCTTACCGGCGAAGCTTCTAAATGGTATGTCGAACAGGCCACTTCCTCCCATACCACGTTCGAGACTCTTGCCCAAGCTTTCTTGTCGTACTTCCAGCTCCCTCTCCGATACGACACTGGTACGGAGCTCTTGACTTCATTTAAGCAATCCTCTTCCACACGCCTTTCTGCCCATGTTTAGGAATGGCGACGAAGACGGAGCTTATGTCGAGCCCCTCCCTTTGAAGATCGGGTTTACATGGACTGGTTCCTTCGCACCCTCCCGTCTCCCATCGGCAAAGATGTCGCCTCTCATTTTCCTCAATCTGAAGAAGCCGCCCTCCAAATAGCTTTAAAATATGACCTGATCTATGCTCAATCCGGTTATGTTTATACCGTTCTTCCTGACATCCCCCGGCCCGGTGGCGCTAACGCCCCGGGGGCATCTCATTCCGCCGACGGTATTGTTGGATCTCTTTCCCACCCCTCTGCTCATCCTCCTATGAGCCATGGCCCTCCTCAGGGAGGGGCCAGCGCCTCTGGCACTCTACCCCCTCCCGGCAACATGTATCCAGGATACGGCATGCCTCCGCCTTTTGCCCAACCTCCTGCTTACCTCAATGCTGCCCAACCCAACCCTTACTTTTATCCACAGCCTGGTGCGCCAGCTCCCCCAGCATATGCGTTTCCGCCTCCCTTGCCTCCTCACCACCTGCAACAGCCCTTACAACCCCCTCCAGGGCAAGTATTTGCACAGCAGGGTGCGTTTATTCCCCCTTCTTCTCAAAGAAGGCGGAGAGGCAACCAGAACCCATCTGCCCCCGGTAATCGAGGACCCAATTCTGGTATGGACCCTAACACTAGCAACCAGCCTCAGGGCATTCCGCCCAGGCCGGACAGGCCGCTTCGCACAAACAAGCCCTGTTCGTGTTGCGGTGTTTACGGTCACCACACTCACGATTGCCCTCTCTTACCCCAGATGCGACAGATGTGGGAGTCTCAAGCCACATTGCGCGGACAACACGCCTCCCCTCACGCTCCTCCTAATGTGGCCACTACCCAGCCAGCTGTGTTCACTGATCCTTTCCCTCAACAGGGATTCGTGGCTACCCAACCCTCTGACAGCCATGCAGCCACACCCTCGTCCATTTCTGGTTCCTCTGATTACCAGATCCTTATGATGCGCTCCGATCCTTCCCCTTCCGTCGCTCCTGCTGACAACCAAATGATTGTTTTTGACGCCACCCAATCGGACCATCCCCCTCTTCCTCCTTCCATTGCTTTCCAACTCCCTGTCAAAATCCGGAATGCCACGGTATCCCGGTGTATAATTGATGAGGGAGCATCCACCTGTGTGATGTCCGCTTCGGTTTGGAAGTAACTCGGATCCCCTGAGCTGGCCCCTTCCACGATCACCCTTCGAGCGTGGGACGGTCATGCCTCCCAGCCTATTGGCCTGTTCCATAACTGTCCCATCACTCTCGCCGGTAAGACCGTTTGCGTTGATGTCGAAGTCATTGACGCCCCTTTAGACTACAACATTCTATTGGGGCGAAGCTACACCTATGCCATGTCTGCTGTCCCCTCCGCGGTCTTCCGCAAGATGTCTTTTCCACATAATGGGAAGATAGTCACCATTGACCAGCTATCTTATCACGAGTCGCCGTCTCCGACCCCCTCCGAGACGACCATCTCTTCCGTAGCCAACAAGCAAACCGTCGATTCCTTGACCAGTGTCTCCCCCGACGTCTATAAAGATTCTACCCTGCTTGGTACTTTCCCTCGCCTTCCCCCCCCTCCTGTTATCGATCCCAGCTTGTCGAATGATTGCATGATGCAATCGTCTCAGGCCACCCATAAGCGGCCTGCCTCGGCTAGTCCGCAACCTCCTCCCCGCCCTCCGCGACCCGCTTCTAGCCATTCATCTCAGCCAGCCGGACCTTCTCCTTCTGGCCCTCCCCCCACAGCTGGTATCCCCGAACCTCTTCATCCTCCCGTCCCGGTTCCCCCTGGCCTTGCCCATCTCGGAGCCGTACCTCCTGGTCATTACCCCGCTGGACAGATCCCCTTCTTGGCTCCCCCTCCTGGAGTATCTTCTGTCCCTGTCATGGCCACCCTCTCTCTCCCTAACTTGACCTTGGGCATTCCGGTCTGGTACCTTGACCCCCCAGCCGCCACCCCCCCTGGTCTCCCCAAACCTTATATGGCTTTGACACCGGTTCAACCGATCCCCCTCGCTTCCTCCATAGCCACCGTGCCCCCAGCACCTCCACCGGACCCTTCTCCTGTTGTGCCGGCTCCCGAGAAGACAGGCAAAGCCCGCAGGGGGGCAACCCATAACGATCCAGCCCCCCCGACATCCCGTAACCCCCCACGACCACCAAAGCCCGCCATTCGATGCGCTTTGTGTGATGTCGCCGGTCACGCCACTCACATGTGTCCTGAATTGCCCCACCTCAAACTTCTGGTCAACGAGACATTCCCCGACTCTGATCTCCCAGAAGTCCATGTCACTATCCCCGACTCCCTCCCAAAACTCAAACACTTGCGCACAAACCACCCTTGTGCCTCGTGCGATTTTCACGGCCATTACACCCACCTCTGTCCCCGCCTTGACGAGTACCGTTCCTCCTTGGACTTGTACCGCCAATTCAAGGCCGCTTCGCTCGGACCAAAGGACATTCACATTCCGCCCCCCGCTTTTAAGCCAACGGAGCCCTCCGTCACCATTTTGCATCTGTCATCATCCTTGAGACCTAATTCACCAGCCACTCAACATACTGATCCCCTCAGCTTCTCAGCCGACCTTGGGTCTGTTGATATCGTCCATATGAGCCCTTCTCCTCATGATGAACCGTTCCCCACCACTACTCCCTCAGGTGTCCCTTCTGCCTCCAATCTTCCCATCTTCCAATCTGATGAAGACATCATGGAAGCCATGACCAACCCCGACTTTCCCTGGGATGATATGCACCATCGCGCATATTTCCTCCCACAGCAATCCCACGACCAATACGCTGTGGAAACCAAAGACTTCATCCCCCATGCACTTGATTGGTTCAAAAACCCCATTCCTGCACCTGACGCTTTCGAAGAAGGAAACATGGCCAATATCTCGTCTACCATCAAAGTTAACATTTCGGCCACACCAGGAATCGAAGAATACATCACATTGGGTGCCCAATGCACCCCGGAAGAAATTGAAACTTACACCCAGCTTTTCAAAGAATTCCGCGATATCTTCGCCTGGTCCTATTCTGAAATGCCCGGACTCGATCCTGCCATTGTCGAGCACCATATCGACACCTGGCCTGACGCCAAACCAGTCCGCCAAAAGATGAGACCCATTCATCCTTCCCGACGTGACGCTATTAAAGCCGAAATCGATAAGCTCAAGCAGGCTGGTTTCATTTACCCCATCGAATACACCACTTGGGTTTCTAACCCCGTTCCTGTTCTCAAGAAACAAGGCACCATTCGTGTCTGCACGGACTTTCGCGACCTGAACAAAGCCTGTCCCAAAGACAACTTCCCCACACCGTTCATCGACCAAATCATCGACGAGTGTGCGGGGCATGAGATCCTATCCTTCATGGATGGTTTTTCCGGATACAACCAAATTTCTATCCGTCCTGCTGATCAACTAAAAACCGCGTTCATTAGTCCGTGGGGAACTTTCGCTTACCGGGTCATGCCTTTCGGCCTAAAAAACGCCGGCGCCACCTTTCAACGGGCCATGTCTTATTGCTTCCATGACTTAGCTCATATTATCCTTGCCTACTTAGACGACCTCACGGCACGTTCTAAGCATCGGGCGCAACACATACACGATTTGCGCACCATTTTTCTCCGATGTCGCAAGTATAATATCCGACTTAACCCGTTGAAATGCGTCTTTTTCGTTCCTGCCGGCCGCCTCCTAGGCTTCATCGTGTCTAAGGACGGTATCACTCTTGACCCTTTGAAAGTTCAAGCCATTCTTGAACTCCCCATCCCGCGTACCCTCCGCCAGCTCCAAAGCCTCCAAGGCAAAGCTAATTTCCTTCGTCGGTTCGTCCCTGACTATGCCACCACCGCGCACGGGTTCCTTAGACTCCTACGCTCCCATATCCCCTTTGTTTGGGATACCCATGCTCACGAGTCTTTCGATGCCCTCAAACAAGCTCTCACATCTGCTCCCTTAATTTGCCCTCCTGACTTTAATCGGGACTTCATCCTATATATCTCCACTTCCACCTATTCGGTCGCTGGAGTCCTTATCCAAGAGGATGACCATGGCATCGAGCATGTGATCTACTATGTTAGTAAGAACCTTGTGGGACCCCCTGTCTCATATTCCTATGACGAGAAATTAGCGCTGGCTATCGTGTTCTCAGTCTAAAAACTTCGTCATTATATCCTCCTGCGCTCCACCAAGGTTGTGACAAATTCCAACCCCATGGCCTTCCTACTGAGTCGTCGTATACTTACTGGGAAGTACGCCCGTTGGGTCGTTATCCTTCAGGAATTCGACCTTGAATTTGTCACCCCAAAAAGTAAGAAAGGCTTAGCCCTCGCTGAGCTTATTTCTGAATTACCTACCGGATCGCAAGACCCTCCCGTTAATGACGATTTTCCTGATGAACACCTGTTTACCATTACTTCCGATGACCCGTGTTATGGCGATATTCTTACTTATTTGCGAACCCAAAAGTTTGCTCTCCACCTTGATCGTGAGGCTCGTCGACGTATCCGACACCAAGCCCCCGATACCTTCTTATTGGTGACGACCTCTATCGTCGCGGGGTTGATACGGTCCTTCGCCGTTGCCTCACACACGCTGAAGCTGAGCAGGTCCTTAATGCCTGCCATAGCGGCGCTTGCGGTGGCCACCTCTCCGGTCTTGCTACCGCCCAAAAAATAATGTGCGCCGGGTATTTTTGGCCTTCCCTCTTCAGTGATTGCATTGAGGCAGTCAAACACTGTCCCAACTGCCAACATTTCGCCCCAAAAGCGAGAGCTCCACCAGCTCCCCTCCATCCGGTCGTTTCCACTGGTCCCTTTTGTAAATGGGCCATCGACTTTATGGAGTGTCGCCCACCATCCTCTAGTAGCCACAAGTATATCATCGTGGCGGTCGACTATTTCACCAAATGGGCCGAGGCCATGCCAACGTTCAACAACACGGCAGCTACCGCGGCTCTCTTTTTCTTTAACCATGTTATAGCTCGCTTCGGGGTTCCCAAGCAACTGGTCTCTGATCACGGCAAACATTTTGAAGATGAGATATGGCGTGAGCTATCCTCACTGTTGGGTTTTGAGCACCAATATTCCTCCTCCTATTACCCCCAAGGTAATGGCCAAGTCGAAGCAGTCAACAAAATCCTCAAGACGATGCTTCAACGAACAGTGAATAAGCACAAAACCAACTGGCATCTCATGCTCTTTCCTGCCTTATGGGCCTATCGAACCTCTGTCAAAACCGCCACAGGGTTCACTCCTTTCCACCTCGTCTTTGGAGAGGAGGCGGTTTTACCGATCGAATGTGAAATTCCTTCTCTACAACTAGTCGTTGAACTTCTCCCTGACACCCAACCACTAGAACAACGACTTATCATGCTCGAGCGTGCCTCCGAAGACCGCCGTATTGCCTTACAAACCATGGAAGCGGCCAAAAAACGCACCAAAGCTCAGTATGACCGAAAAGTCCAGCCTCGCACTTTTCACGAAGGCGACCTTGTTCTAGTCTATGACCAGGCCCATGATATCCTGGGTCATGGGAAGTTTGACTCATTATGGCTAGGCCCTTACATCATTAGTAAGGATCTCAGAAAGGGGGCATACCTCTTAGAGGATTTCGAAGGCCATCCCCTTCCTAACCCTCGCAATGCACTCTATCTTAAGAAATATTACCCTTAGCATTTCCCCTCGGAAATGCATGTTTTATTTTTCTTTTAGATAGCCAGCATCTGTTGTTTCTACTGCACCAGGACCCATCTTCGTCCAACATGCAGTTACCTCCCTTCCATTCAAAATCGAATTTCCTCGCTTACGACACTTGTACTGGGGGCACCGTATCGCCCCCTTACTTGTCCATGTTCGTGATGATTTTCGTCATGAGTACCCACCTTGTACTCATGCTTCTACGACCCCCCATTGGGGCCTTTATTGTGTGGCAGCACTATCTAGTCGCCCTTGCTTAGAGCATCCGAGTTGAGTCATCATTGCATTCATGGAGTCTATCCTGCATCCTTTTACACCCTACTATAGCCCTCCATTCATTTTGCTTGGTTCCTCTCTTGTGTCGCATCTCATGACCCTCAGCCCCACTGTCCCCTGTCCCTTTCGATATTGAGTCAGTCGCTGCCATGTCATTCATGCCCTTTGTGCTCTAACAAGGGAAGTCGTCCATTCGCCACTCCACCCTTCCCATTTCCGCCATCATCATTAGTGTCAGTCTGTCCGTCGCTCTATTGCTATTCTCTCGTGCCTTAGTTGAGGATCTCTCATTGCCTCACCTAAGGCGGGCCACCTTCTGTCGACCTCAACACACTTATTCCAGAAGCAAGGTCTAGAGGGCGGTGTACCTTGGTTCCAGCTTCCACTTTTGTTCGGTGCCTCGGATCAGGAAGGGGGATTTCTTACCTCCCTTTGACTTGATTGCTTCTCCAGCTCCTTTCAGCATGATCGAGATTCGTATACTCGACAGTCCAGTGACCCAGCAGCAGCTCTTGATGATTCCCGGGCGTGTGTGAGATGTCTCAGCCCTCATGAGGGGGTGGCCCTGCAGGTAGCCCCCCACATGCCCGAATGACCTCTTCATTGCAGCCTTTGATGCCGCTCCAGATTTTGATGATGATGGCCTTAGCCACTTGCAGCACCTCTATGATTTGCATGTATCAGTCAGATTTTGTGAGCCCTTCCCCATTTACAGGGGGCATTTGGGTTGTATTTATCTCATGTACTCAGATGATATTGTACTAGTCCTGGCTGTTATCCCAGGCACAGCATGTATGTGAGACTATTCCTTGTATTTTTATCTGGCTCTTGATTATGCCAGCTGTACTCTATGGTTCGGTCCCTTGTTCACTGGACACACTATTCTTTTGTACTTTGTCACGGCGGGCATAGGTATGCCTCCCCCGCCGCCTTCAGCACAGGTACCCTCTCATAACAGAGACTTGTTGCACCTGCGAGTCTCGTCTCCTCGGGGTCTAGTCCTTCAGCACACTATCTACCTCATATTTCTCTCTCTGACATACCCTTTTGTTGTCTAGTGATTGTCTTCTTACAACGTACTTCGGTCATACGATTTGCTCCCGACACTCGCACGCTGGGGGGCAATCTGTTACACCATTTTTTGGTCATCTAACTTTTCATCATTAGATGGACCCAAGTACACCATGTAAGACCAGTTTTACCCCAAGTAAAACTGCTTTCACTATGATTAATTAGGAAACCCCAAAAGGAATAATTAATTAAACCATAATTTAATTATTATTCCCGGTCATGTTTAACCCAAAAACAAAGAAATTAATGAGATAAACCCATAGTTATCTTATTATTTTCTAGGAATAATTATTTAAATAATATTCCTTGTCAAATATGACCAAATCAACCACCATTAATCAACTAAATCATTATTTATTTGATTATATCCCAACCACTTCCTTAAAAAGATAAATAAATCATTTATTTATTTATTTTTCACTAATCAAGGGATTTGACCCAAGTCAAACACCCTTTCCCTCCAACAAATAATAATAAATATTCCATAGAGGTGGATCTAGATTTGATTAACATTATTTTAATCATGCACCAAGATCTAGAATGACCCAATATTTTGTTATAAATAGGAGGGTTTTTCCCTTCATTCTTCACCTCGACTTAATTCATACTAACACTACCCTTTGAAGTATACGGTCCATCTTGGGTAAGGGGTAGTTGTCTTTTAGGGAGGCTCTATTTAGATTTCTAAAGATAATACAAAGCATGATTTCACCTGTCTTCTTCCTAACAGAAACTAAGTTTGACACCCATTCTGAATATATAAGGGGTACTATAATCCCAGCATCATACATCTTTTCAATTTCAGTCTTAACTAAAGGAAATAAAATAGGGTTTTTCCTCCTTAGCTTATGTTTGAAAGGCTTCTGATTTTCCTTTAGAGGAATCTTGTGTTGGATGATGCTAGTGTCAGGAGATTTCAGATCTTTGTACCCCCAAGAAAACACATCTCTAAATTCTTTGAATAGCTCTATGTATTGCAATTTTATGTGAGTTGGGAGAGTGTTGGACAATTTGATCATCTTGGGTTCTGTTGGGCTGCCTATGCTATGTTCTTCTACATTTCTTTCCATAAGTTCCATTCTTGGTTCTTTGGCTACATCATTAAAGTCAAAAAGGTGTTCTAAAGGTGTGAGACCTCTTGGAATTGTATCACTCTCACACTGTAACACTTCCAAGTCTTTCTGGTCTGCGTTGTCAATCAATTATTCTTTAAAAATATTCTCACAGTGATATATATCAGCAGAATATGTCATTTCAGTTTCTAGGATTTGTTCATCATCTGAACAATTTTCTTCATGGCTGGTTTTTAATTTTGGTATGGAAAAATCATTTTCTGATTTTAGGAAATCATTTATGTGTTTGTCAGTGTCAAACACTTGCCAGTGATCCTCATTGTCCGGTACTGTAGGCTTGTGTTTTACCTTTACACTAAGCTGCTAATTTATCTGAGGTGTTTGAAAATTGTTGGCATTGAAGGAAAGTTCATTTGCTAGATGATTTTGTGCTCTTGGAATGAAAATGAGTTCATGTTTTTCAAAGGTCTTTAATAAATCATGAGCAGCATTTCGATATTCTCTAAGTCTTGGGTTTTTAGTGTAATATTCTCCTTTGATTTGTCTTATGATAAGTTCAGAATCTCCTAGGATTGATATTTTCTGGGCTTCTAATTGTTTAAGCAACTGTAAGCCAAGGAGAAGTGCTTCATATTCAACAATGTTGTTGGTGCATGGAAAATCTAGTTTATATGAATAAATCTGATTTCTATTTTGAATCCATACACCTACCCTTGCACTTGTTTTATTACAAGATCCATCAAAGTTTATTGTCCAAAGTATATCTGCCTCATTTTAATTTTCTTGTTGCTGTTGATTGCCAATGTTTTGTATCTGATTTGAGGAAATTTCTGATTGTTCTGGTAAATTGATTTCCTCTTTGTTTTCCTTTTCTTGGTGGGTGATTTCATCTTCATTTTACAAGATAAATGAATCTAAGATTGATTGAATGGAATAGATTGGAAAGTTGTTTGGTTTGTCTATGTTGCTCACCATGTATTTCATGTGGGATTCCCTGTATAATTTTATGCTTTGGTTAAAAACTGGGATGGTGGCATAAGACATGTCCATTTGAAGACTCCCCTGATGTTTGGCTCCCCATGATCTTGATAAAAGCATGCCATATCTTGGGGGAATGTCAGCTACTACTATGTCCATCACTAGACTTTTAGTAGGGATTTGAGATAAGTTAACACATAAATCTTTGATTAAACCCAAGCATTTGACTCTGCTTGAATCAAAGGAATACAAATCCTTGTATGGTTTAGTAATTTCTAAGCCTAAGCTTTCCATTACTATTTTGGGCATAAGATTATGTGAAGCTCCAGAATCTAACATTGCATTATGTAATATCCTATCAAGTATATTCAAATTGACATAGAAGGGAGGGACAACTCCTTCTTGGTATTTTCCTTCAACTTCTGGACCAAACAACAACTCAAGTTTGTCATCTGTCAATTTTAATGTATTAGTGTCACTTCCTAAGTTCAAAGCTTTCAAAACTTGGTTTTTGTACACTTCTTGGGTTAATAGTTCAGCTAGAGGTATGGTAATTTTTATCTTTGCAATCTCTCCCTCAAGGCTGAAAAGAACTATTGATTTTGTCATATTTACATCTGTTTTTTCAATTGAATTCCTTTCAGCAATTTTGATTTGCTGAACTTTTTTTGTACTACTATTTGGGACAATTTTGTTAGGTCCACTAGCTGAAGTTCTAGGGATTCTTTGCTCAACATTTGGCTGACTGTTCTTCTCTTTGTTTAAATCTGATTTCTTAGCCAAAATGTTGGATTTCTCTGCTATTTTCTTAAGCTGTTTTTCTACATTTTTCCTAACAAGAGTGTTAGTGTCCTTATCATTTGAATCATCTAGGTTCCCTTTGCTTCTAAGATCATATTGTTTATGTACCTCTATGATTACGTTCTGAAACCCCAATCTATGATCTTCAGAATCCTCATAATTGTATTCATTTTGTTCTGAAGAGAAAAATCCTTGTTCTTTTTCAGTGAGAAAAACATCTGTCTCACTGTCAGATCCTATCAAGTTTACACGATCTTCCTCCAACCTTTGAACTTCCCTTTATTCTTCTTGATCAACATAGTTTTGTTGAAAGGGGGGCCTAACCTGTTGGTCATTATCTCTTTGCCTATCTTGATTAGGGTCTCTTCTAATATTTTGGTTTCTATTTCTGTTTTGGTTTTCTCTTGGAGGCACTCTCTCATTCAGATTTATCTTTTCAAACATCCTCTCCATTACTTTCACTAGGTTGTCAATTTTGGTTTCAGAAGCTGAGGTTGAGGGTGCAATATCATCTTTATAACTTACCCTCTTCTCTGATCTTAACCTAGCTCTTTTCTCAATTATATTTTCTTCTACACTCACAACTCCCTTCTGCATGTCCTCTAGAGTTAAGTTCTCTCTCTCTCTCAGTTGATAGGCCATTTCAGCACCAAAACCTTCAAAATATCTTACTAAGGCCATGCCTTGGGGAGGTTTCATGTGAGGTGGAAGAGCATTGTAGATACTATTAAACCTGGTGGAGTAATCATGAACACTCTCCCCTTGATTTCTTTCAAGACTACTATACTCTACTAATATTTGCAGAGGATTCTTTTTTATTTCCCATCTGTTTATGAATGTTTGATGCAAAGAAGGGAGATCATTGATGCTATTTGGAGTTAAGCTTTTAAACCATTTTTTTACTTCTCCTTCTAAACTTTGGGCAAAGATTCTCATTTTGATGGTATCATCATATATCTCCATGTAATCAAATGCATCATTCATTTTGTCTACATGATGTTGGGCAGTAGTAGGTTCATTTGCAGTGAAATGAGGGATTTTAGATTGATAGTCATTTGGTAAGGTAACCAGAGGTTGTGGTAACACTAATGGGGCATACCATGTTTCCATGGCTGGAAAGAAAGGTGGATTTAGAAGGGGTGGATTTACAAGAGGGAAAGTAGGCTGAAATGGAGTGTTTTGAACAGTGGTAGTATGGATTGGAGTGGAAGAAACACTTGGGCCAGCAAACTGGTTTTGAGCAGATTTGTTATGAAAGAGGCTAAAGTTGTGAAGGAGATGGGAATCAGGAGGAGTATAAAGTGATGCTTCTCTACCAAAGCTCCATTTCAAATCTTCAGTTTCAAGATCAACTTGATTTAAATCACCTTGAGACCTAGTTCTAAATATGTTCTTTGTATGATGTAAGTCAAAGTGTAAATCCTCCAAGATAGCAAGGTTTTCAGGGATAAATTTTGTTCTTGGGATGTTCCTATCAGCAGCTGATTTTACAGACTTAGAAGTCTGCCACAAAATATTCTTTGGATTGTCAACTATTGTAGGAGGATTAGGGTCTGCATGAGATCTAGTGTTGATCCTATGTGACGCTAGACTGCTTTTCAAAAATGAGAGAGGCTGAAGTTTTTAGGGATTGTTTTGAAAGTATTGCCTTTCACAATGTCTTATCTAGTATGGGACTAGGCTTCTAAACTTCCTCAAGGCTGGTTAACACATACCTAAAGATATCTGGAGAACTAGATGAGTAATAGGCCTACTGGGGCTAGTGGAGTCACCAAGTGGAAACTTTTTAGCTTTTTGTGAAGGTAAAATGTTTTATGGTTCCACCACCATATTTATTATGAAGCCAATATGAAATATTTTTGGATTTTTATATTTTTGTGGTTATGAGAGTGTCCTAGGTCTGATTTTAACACTTAGCTAAGGTGTTTAAAACAAACAGAGTCTACTCTATGGCTTGGTAACTGATTTTGTTAGGAAATTGAAGGACTAAAGATTTTATAATAGTTTGCTAAGCTATCATAGATTCAATAGGTCCCACCTTGATCGCCATTATGTTGGTATCCTGTGTTTTGATAGATTTCCTAACCAAAAGACAAGACAACATCAGAACTAATCTTTAGAGTTCCAAGATCTAGTCCTCTTGTTCTTAGAGAGGGATCTCTCAAATTATTTGCAAAGGTATGTATTGTTTGCTTTTAAGTATGATTTTAGACTAGTTATTAAGTGAAAGTGTTTGTTTTGTTTGTTTGGTTGGTTGAATTAGTACAACAGAACATGAAAGGTCTAGGCAGTATAAACAAAAAGAAGAAGTGCTAGATTCATTAGGCAATGGATTCAAGAAGAGGTTTATGACAAACTCATCAATAGATATGGGATATCAAAGGGAAAATCTAACTTGGCCACATGATCCTTTAGTTTTGTGAATGAGATGGACATTAATGATTTGGAAAGAGAAAATGAATTCTCAACAAAGGGAACTTGAAAGCATAACTTTGAACAATAAAGAGGTATTTTATAGACAGGGCTAACCATGAATTCTACAAACCACACTTTAAGCAAATAATGACCTCAAGACAACTTTTAAAATGAAATCTAAGATTCGGGAGCACATCCTATTTCCTCAAAGATTTTATTTCAAAGGACTTAGAAAATATAAAAGATTCATTGATAATTACAGTCATAGAAGAGGGAACACTAAAAACATCCATGATTACAATTATAAAGACTTTTAAAACAATTGTTCAAGCAGGGACATAGGGTATGATCGAAATAGACCTCCTTGGCTAACTATAAATAATGGTACTTCAAAGGGAGACTTCAAAAACAGCTTTCAAGTGGCAGCAGACAAGCAGGGAAAACCATAAATCATGCTGGAACCAACTATTTGAACTATTTGAGAAATAAACAAGCATGAGGACTAAAGAGAAAGATTAAAGACTCTAAAATACCTCAGCAGAAGAAAACATAGAATAGTGAAGGATAAACAGGTCTAAGGTGCTTCCAAGAGTCATTTCTTAGCCCAAACTTTTCATCCTATTGTAGTAAGAATTTATGGAACAAAATGAAAATAGGAAAAACAACAGAAAATTCAGAATACATCACCAACAGCCAAGCTCATGAATCCAATGATAGAGCCTTCTCAAGAACGAGCATGTCACAACACCATCAAGCTTCCAAGACTTCAAATATCTTCTTCAACTTCGAACAGACTATGTATTATTTCAGAGAGTTTCAGTATTAGAACTAGTGACCAACCAACCCTTTACAATGTGCTCCTCAAGGAGATTTTATAAGAAAATGAGGAGGTGGAAGAGTTCCTAGGGTTGAAGTGTAATTAATTCTGCATTTAATGCAACTTCTAGCCTTGAAAACCATGCAAGGCATAAGGCAGGGAAGCATCGAATTACAACTCTGTTTCATTTACTCTGTTTCTACCTTTTTAGGCTTAATGGGTAAAAATATTGACTTTAAGGCTCTTCTTATCTTTATAATAACTTTTACTGATAGTTAGGATTTTTTTTTTCTTTTAATAATTGTTTAGCTGTCTTTGGCCTTAATGTTTCGGACCGAGATTTGATCTAGGTATTCCTTTGAGGCAGAGAGGCTGCATGGTGGAAATATAGTAGTTGGGGGAATCAATTGGCCCCTGTGATGTGGCATTCAAGGTCTTCTGGATCTGATTCTCTGTTTCATAAACCCAGTGATTTATATTTGGATCTGTGTTTAGGCTTGATTAAGCCATAATCTTCATATTTGACACTGATACTCTTTCATTAATTGATTGCTGACTGTGTTTGCGGTTTGCAGGTGCACAGAGGGTTTATTGGAGTTTTTGCTCAGAAAACCGATAATCATTACTTATTGATTTCCTACAAACGTTTAATTATCCCTTTGAACCCCTTTAATATGTATCAAAAGGCTGTAAGGATCGTCATCCTTGGCCAATAACAGTGTAATCATCTGTGGGAGGGTTTAACTTTAACTTCATCTATCCTACATAAAAACACATAAACATTATTTAACTCCTGCAAATTCATGGTTTAAACTGCTTAGGAAGTGTGAATGCAAGCGACGGGGGAAAAATCCTGGCAGAGCAGCTAACCAGGTCAATGGAGGTTTGGGTGCGAGGAATAATGTGGACCATCCGATCTAAAAATATCAACAATGGATATTTGATCATAGGATCGCATTGGCAGGAGGAAAGGGCAAAGAGGCGATGAAATGCGCCGATGTGATTGAGCGCAGACCGTTCGATCTAAGAGAGATCAATGGTCAAGATTAAATCAACGGGTGTGATGGTGGAGGGCTATGGGAAAAGCGCGATAAGATCCTGGCCGTTGGTTCTTATGGATTTCAAAGGTCCGGATCAAATCGGCAGATCGGACGAGAAGGGCTCATCGCATCGGATTTTTGAATTTGTGATGCGTGATTAAGCACTGGCCGTCAGATCAGAGGGGAGATCAATGGCTGAGGTTTGATCATAGAGATCACATCAGAATTTTTTGAAAGACATGGAAAAGGAAGGACCCCTGCGGACTTGCGATGTGATGATCCGATGGTCGTTGATCTGCAGAGGTTGACGGCTGAGATTTATTTCAAATCATTGCGTCGGGTTTATGAAAAAAAAAGGAAAATAAGGTTCCAGAAGAGGCTTAAAGCTCTTTAGCGCTCAATTGTGGGGCTCTGGCTCATATGTGGAAAAAGGGTTTGGGGCTAAGGCCGAAAGGGGCTTAAGGCCTTAATAGAAAAACGAAGGTTTTTAGGATTTTTGAAGGGTTTTGAGGGTTCCAATAAGGAAGAAAAGGTTTTTTAAACTTCATGAAGGAATTTCACAAGGCTTTAAAGGGGAAATTGAGGGAATGAGAGGTAAATGAAAGGGTTTATGGATGAAATGGAGAAGAAAAATGGTGAAGTACAATGAGGAGAAATGGAGTTTTTAAGCAGTCTTTATCTTAGTGAACAACAAGTTTTTTAGGATAAAAGGGAAACAACAGTGAATATTAACTCAAAGAGTAATAATCATTATAAAAACTTCAAAAGATGATAAGTTTTCAAAAGGAACTATCTCTTGAATTTTTGAAGACAAATTCTAGCCACCTTTTGGTATAACAAAATTTATAGGTGGCTAACGGTATGATCTCTAATATGTCTAAACTCCTATTGGCACCTTTCTTTGACTTGTTGGTTTGCTTTCCATTTATGCAGTCCACACAAGTCTCAAAATTAGTAAAATCCAGAGTATTAAGTACCCCTTCATTTACCAATCTTTTAATTCTTTCTATGGAGATATGACCTAGTCTTTGGTGACATAATTTAGAGGAATTTTCATTAATAACACATCTTTTAGTCCAGGTGTGAACATGCATTGAATCATAAGTGACATTGTTTTGTAAATTAATGCAGTAAATACCATTGGACAAAATACCATTCAAAACACATTTAGATTTATAAAATAAACTGAAGGATGTTTCTGAAAAGTTAAAGGAATATCTGAAAGGTACAAGCCTTGAAACTGAAATCAAGTTTCTAGAAAAACTTGGTACATAAAAGGTCTTTTCTAATTTTAAAACAAAGCCACTACTTAAAGTTAAATAGCATGTTCCTATAGCTTCCACATGCAAGCCCATCTTGTTTCCTAATAAGATGCCTTGCTTACTTCCCACTGGCTTCCTTAGGTTTTGCAAACCCTACAAGGAATTCAAAATTTGAATTGTTGATCCAGAATCAATCCACCAGGTGTTAATATTGACATTAACCATATTATATTCATAACAAACAAATGATATTGGATTATCTTTGTCCACAAGCCATTTCTGAAATTTTGCGCATTCCTTCTTCATGTGTCCCTTCTTTTTACAGAAGAAACACTTGGAATCCTTCTTGATATCGGCTTGAGGAGGTATTTTACCTTTCCCTTTCCGATTGGCTTGATATTTTCCCTTTCCTCGCATTGCCAGCATTACACTTTCTCCCATTTCCATCACCAGTCTCTCTTCCTATTGAACACACATGGTCATGAGTTCATTAATTGACAATTTATCCTTATGTGTGTTGTATGAGATTTTGAAGGGTCCGTATTGGTGCGGAAGGGTGTTCAGCATGTAGTGCAGCAGGAAAGACTCTGATATTTCAACCTCAAGTTTCTTCAATTGAGCCACAATGTCCCTCATTTGCATGATGTGCTCGCGCACGCCTTTCACACTTGTGAGCCTTAGGGATGAGAACTTCATGATTAGGGTGCTTGCTATTGCTTTATCTGAAGTGACGAATTGATCATCAATGGCTTTCAGCAAGTCTCAGACCTTTTCATGTTGTTCAACGGAACCACGAATACTAGCTGAAATTTTAGTCTTAATGAACATTATGCTTAGACGATTAAATCGTTCCCATCGTTCATAAAGCGTGATGTACGCTGCAATGCTGGTATTATTGAGTGCCGGTGGTTCATATTTCCTAATAGCATTGTCTATGTCCATCCACCCAAAATGAAGGATAACTCTCTCCTTCCAGACCTTATAGTTATCTCCCTTAAGTTCAGGGATATCAATATGAATTTCAGAGAAATTTGCAGGTTGTACAACTGCATAAAATTAAATATTACATGCTTATGTTAAAATTGAGTCATGAATAAAATTTCATGCTTTACCAATGTAAATCATGCTTAAAATTGAATCTAATGACATAAAAATTGTCTGTGGACTAAATTTTCAATTCAAGCAGATTCAATTATTCTTTATGATAGAATTTATCAAATTATTCACTTAATTCATAATTCTAAGGGTATATTATGATTATAATTTGATATAAATTCTATCTTAGTTTTGAACTTTATGATAAAACTATTAATTCATAACTCCTGTGGGTAAGTTATGAATATTTTATCCTAATTAATTACATAAATATAACAAAAATTATTGTGGGATAAAATTTATTATATTTAGTATAATTAATTACAATTAATGTCTAAATATTCTTTATGTGATCCTAATCAATCATAATATATAATTTTATTTAATTAAAGATGTTGTGGCTATTCTCTAATCAATTAAAATTATATGGATCACTAGACATTATTTACATAAAAATTAACTTGATATGAGAAGAATGATAATTTTCATAAATAAAACCATAATATTAATGAATAACATTTAATGATGGGTCTCGTATACTCATCCAAAATAGCATGTTTTAATTAAAGCAGAAATAATTAATTCATGCAAATTAGCTTGCACAACAATTATCCAAATTGCATATAATTAAACTAAATAAATATTATAAGCATAAAAATTGAGCGAAACTTAGACATATTTCCAAATAAATGATTTAATTCAGAAAATTCTCAAAATCTGACATTTAGCCAAACATGTCTATAATCGCCAAGGTAGAGATAAAAATTGCTCCAATACCAAATGTTAGCTTAAATAACGATTCTTAGTGTGGAATAAATACTTTAAAAGAATCGAAAAATAAAAATTAATGTCCAATAAATCATACCTCCAGCCATTGATGTTGCTCACACTCAAAATGTATTTTGTATGCAAAGCTTTCGGGCTGCTTCACTATATATAAAATCTGCATGAGGAAGATGCCTTATGCCTTGCATGCCACAACTGAAACAAAATCTTCACACAAGCAAAAATTAAAAGATATAGGAAATCTGAAGGGACTTCCAAGCTCTGCTCACTCTAACTTGATGGTGTAAAACTGAAGGGGATTGAGTTAGTGAGCTTGGGGACCAAACATAAGTATTTATAGCCAAGCTTCCATCAAGCTTCTATTGGCTATGTGTTAAGTGTTCCAAAAATCATGGTAGAGAACTGCAGTGGGAGTAATGGACCACTTCAGAAGCTCTCAACAAGAAATTAATTAACTGCAGTTGATTTCCATAATTCAAGGAAATTACTACATTTGGTTTCCATAAGTTAAGGAAATCACTGCAGTTGGTTTCCAGAAATAATTACTGCAGTTATTTCCAGAATTCGATGCGTTGGGAGAGGGAGCGTAACACTTTAATCTACCCATTGTATAAATCGCATCGTTCAATGAGTTGTTTTGAAACAAATAGTCTCGCAGCGCAATCAGAGAAATTGGGATTCTGGAGACATGATTGACTTCACCAATTTTGCTACCACACTAGAATACTCATTTCATCGTTTTGTACATACCATATAAAAGAATTTTCCAGGTGACCTCATACAAAGCTTTACTAATGAATTCCCAAGCCTCAACATTTTCTTTATTGTTGCAAGGCTACTAGCAGAATACCCATCTCACAGTTCAGTGCATACCATATAAGAGCTTTTCCAGTAGGCCTTGGACAAAGTTTTACGGGATAAACTCCCAGGCCGCATCATTATATGCAAATGTATGTTCCCATACAAAGATGGAATTTAGACAAAATTTGACTGAAATTTTTGAAAATCTTAGTTGTCAATTTTCAAGATATTGAGTGTTTTAGGACTTTTTGATATTAAATTTATTTTCACCATAAACAATTTATTAGAAATTAAATTAAAAAAAAAAATTCTCTCAGATTTCAACCAAAAATACCATCAGACCAAATTGTAGACTCCTTAGACAACACAGTAAATAGTGATCCCTTTATGTTGTGAGTGAAATGGTTATGGGTTTACTATTTTTTACTCAAAAAAAAATAATCACTTTATTATGGGTTTTTCTAGGAGATATGTAATGGCTATAACGCATAGAATAAATATAAGGAAAACGTGTCTTCACTGAAGTCCTTAAGAGCACAGAAATGCTTCTTTCCGATATCATCGTACAATGAACATAGTGAACATTCGTAGGCATTAGAAATGAGTCTTCATATCTAAAGTTTCTAAAACCACATAACTAAGTATTACGATGTTATGGACATGTCTAAGTCGAGGGAACAAGTTTGACAAGAGCAGTTTTGAAAACAAAGAAGCACTGCTTTCTAATTTCATAAAATGGGAAATTTTTTAAGATAAAGTAGTTTGAAATGTCAACGGGGAGATAAACAACTTACCTTATTACCTTATTTTTACTTCTCATAATATTAATAGTTAATGAACACATTTATTTATTTATTAATTTTAATAATAAAAATTTACCTGAATCACTGTAATAGATAAAGAATAATATTAAAACTAGTCTAGATCTAGATCTACCAAGTGTTAAGAGGGAATAAATCTCAAGATAAAAATCTCTTTAAGAGATTTGATCACTCTTGGCCCTTGGTAGATCGAAATTTCAAATTGATCTAGGCTGGTTTAATTTCCCCTTTAAATAGGCTATATTCCACATGAATACCATGGGTCAATACCATGGGTTCTCTATACCATGAGCCATTTTTATTTTTATTATTATTTGATTTTTACAAGGTTATTTTTATTTTTATTTTCACCGACTTAAAATGTTTACATTAAATCACATTAATCTTTTTATTTATTTATTTTTATATAATTTGACTTAATCAAAATGTTAAACATTACATTACAACTTCAATACCATTAGAGAGCAATTAACGAATACATTTCTTTATTTATCAATTTTAATAATATTTTTTTTTTGTTATTTTAAAGTCTAAAATTTTTTAGATAGTTTTTTTCCCCAACAATTATTTCATTCTTTTATTCTTTACCCTTTGCCATTTTTATTACCTTTAACTACACTATATTTTTCAACAATTATACTGTATCTCTCTTTTATATTTCTTTCATTGTATTTGCTTTTAAATATTATAGTTTTCTTGTTGTTGATGATGGGTGGAGTGTCCACTTAAAATGGTGGACATTTGAAAACTACAAACACAATTTATTATCAGAAACTCTTATAACAATTATAATTTATGTAAGTAAAAATTTCAAACTATTAGACTATTAAATTTTCATATGTCATTGATATTTGATATATGTGAAAGGTATAATGACTCCAGCAGTGCAATAGGGGAAATTTAAAGAAAATAAACTTACAATTGCAATTAATGTAAATTAAATATCACCAAAATGAAAACATATGTAATAATCCTTATATTGTGTCTTACAATTAAATAGTCTAATTATGTTTGGGGATCATCTATGCATCCTTAATAGTATATTAGGACAATAGGTGTTCACCTTATTTATAGCACCAAGGGAAATTCAATGAAAACAAATTTACAAGTGCTACTAATGTAAATTAAATATCACCAAAATGAGAACATATGTAATAATCCTTATATTGTATCCTACAATTACATATTCTACTTTTTCAGAAGGAAAAAGTGCTAGTCTATATTATGTACGAGTACATTTTCCAATTAATGTGCTACCATGACTCCAAACATTTTATCAAAATAGGCCCAAAAATCACAATAGTAAGAGATATAAATATCATAACAACCTCGACATAAGCCCTGGAAGGAAATTAAAAGCATGATAGAAATCCCTCATACAACATACTAATAAGAAATAAAGTGTCTTCAGTATTTACAAAATCAACATGAAAGGATCGTAATAGAGTGTGCATGCATTATGGAAATGAAAATGTTCCTTCCTCCCTAATATGGTCGAACTCCAGGATTGTGTAATGTAAATGATCCACATTGACTGAGAGACCCCCTTTGGACAGTGTATCAACAGCCACAATTGCCTCCCAAAAAATGTACTGAAAAGTGATGGATGTGAAAGACCGCTGGAGGAGATGGATATAAGAAATCCATTCATTGAGAAGAGGTGAAAATTTTTCTATTTCTGTCACCATCCCTTCAATAAGAACACGCGAGTCTCCATAAGAATATAATGAATCAATAGACAGATATATGGAGAACCATAAGAGCCCCAAAACGGTGAAAACATTTTCCCTACTATTAGTGTCAGGAACCCAAAACCAAGTGATCTTGTAGTGGCTACGATGGTCCACCTAAAGCCACACCCTCCAACTGCAATAGACTCTTTGCGCCACCCCATCGAAGTACCCAGTCATGAATTGCGGATGATGGGGAATGCACATGAGAGAAAGATCCTTTATCTTCTGAGTAGGCAAAGTCTTATTCCCCACCCAGAATAAAATGTTTTGTGTTATCTTTTCAGTGTTGATCTACACTCCAAAAACATACTTGTTCTTTGCTTTCCATATTTCCAAAAAACAAATAGAGGAGAGTTTCCTTAAATTTCCCACCATACTCCATCCACCATCTAATACATTGTTCGATGCTTGTATATCTCCTGCTAATAATCTTCAAAGAATGAAATATGTTGTCCCATATCATACATAAAGTGTTGCATTCTAGAAATATATGTATGTTAGTGTTGTAAGTTTCAAAACATAGTGGGCATCTTCTATGACTGATAAAACCCCTCTTACAAATATTTTCCCATGTAAGAGTATTATTTTTCCAAACTAACTATGCATACATGATAATGTTTAAAGGAACATAAAGTTTCTAGACTTCAAGGAACCAAAAACATGATTAAGTGTACGAAGAGTGGATATAAGGTACCTATAGTTATCTGTGACTTTGACCATATTCTTCTTCAACTTCCCAGATGAAGCAATTTGGTCACCTTCCTCAGATCTACAGAGTCTAGATCGTAGGTGTTTTTGAGTGTAATCCTCCCATTCCACAACTCGAAATGCTTCTAGTCCAATTTCCCTAGCCGATTTCCAAATTGAAAAACTACCATACCAACTAGATATGACTCGATTCAAGAGAAATAGACCTTTGAAATGTAATCGTCAAAGTGTCCTCTAACTATGAGATTTCATCCTCCACACCATAGATATTTTCCATGCCAATGATGATGAAATTTCCACTACCAAAAGATGAGTTAATTCTAAGGAGAAACTAATATTTCACTTTAGTGGAGTCGTTCCAAATACGGGAGCCATAATCAATCCCGATATGACCACTCTTTTTCCAATCCTCAGCATTTTTGTGGCAGAGATATTTAGAAATAATGATATGTTGCCAGATACCTTCGTTAAAGGGACCTCTCCACAGTCCTTTTATAATGAGAGCCAACTCGAAAATTTTGACATCCAGAATTCCCGAGCCACCATAATCCTTTATAATGGAGATCTTCTCCCATTTAATGAGATGTGCCCAATAAACTACCATTTGTTGTAACACGAGCAATGTGAATATGAATCTGCCTCAAAATGATAGCCACTGACATGCCTAAAAATTGAGCTTGTTCCAGAATTTGTCTAATAACCAATGCCAATACACATTCCTATAGTTGTTCATCTTTATTCTAAAGCCGAGGTAAATAAAATTGGCACACAATGGCCAAGAGCAGAAATTAAAAATATGAGATATTTTATTGATCTCATCTTGATCTCTAGTCGAATGTAATATATATGACTTCTCCTCATTTGCAATCATACTATAATATTCCTTTTTTTGGTGTCACCTATGACAGGGTTAGGATGGACTTCCAGAGTTGGGAGCAGATAGGTCACAGATACAGGTTGGTATCATTAGTGGGCCCAGGGGATTTTTGGAGGAGTTTTGAGGAGTTTATATGAGGGCCAGTGGCATTCGTCTGATATATTCCATCATCCACACAATTTTCCTTTCATTTTGGCATATTCCGACAACTTTCAGAAAACTGAGTTATTTTCTAGCTTAACTCAATTAGTTACACTCAAGGTGGAATTCCGAGAGGAATATATGATAGAACACCTTAGTGTAATAGCTCATTGGAACCGAAATGAGGAGCTCTTCAGGATGGGATGCTGGGAAGTGACTTATAGCGGCCAGAGATAGTACCATGGACGATATACTATTTCCTTAATTAAAAATGACTTTAATTAGTCATCTAATTAAAGGAAAAATAACATTTAAAGGAAAAGGGGCCAAAAGTGACTTAAGTGAAATATAATTAAATTAAAGTCACTTTGATAGAGTCAATGGATGATCTTCTAAAATAATAATAAAATAATAAAATAAGATGCTTCTAGAGGATTGGAGACCTATCCATCAGATCTATAAAAGGAGAAGCGAATGTCATTTGAAGATATCTTGGATTGGATTATTGTTTGTGTGAGAAATTTGAGAACTTTGATTCTCTACTTCAGTAGTAGCCCCAGGATGGAAACCGTCGGGTGATTTAATGAGAGTGAGCGAGCACCCATCTTTTCCCTTGGTGGATCCATTCAGGATTCACAGGTTGCAGTTTATTTCCAGTTTGTTTTGGAGGCCAGTTGCGGCATTGTTGTACATCTATTTGGGCCATTATTTCAGCCATTTCCAGTTTTTGTACCAGCATTTTTATATTAATAAAATAAGGTTGTGATATTTTGCATACTTACATTGTATATTATTCAGTTGCAGATCATATTTCTGTTTTTCCCATAAATATTTTGGTTGATGTTATGCAAATTGTTTATAATGTTAACAACTTAAAATTATGAAGCTATTTTACATGGCAATCTTCTCGTGATTTTATTGTTGAATTAATTTCCAGAAAAATTCATAAAATATTCCATTTTGGATATTACGTTGGTATCATAGTTCGTGATTATTCCAGTCTGAGGGTTTTTCTTGGCTTTTGTGAGTAGCGTCCATGGTTAAAATCCCAAAATTTTCTAAGCAATACATCAGTTCATTTACGCAATCCCTACTCAACCAGCAGCTATAGGAGCTACGAGAAAAATGGTCAAATTTTGGAGGTTGGAATTTGAGGAAACAATCTCTGGATTTTTCTGGGTTTCGAGCAAAGATCACCTTCCCAAATTCCTATAATTTTTTGAGCAGTAGAAGTAGCCCAACTAGTAGTCTGAAGTCAGCCAGCAACAACACTTCCAACAGTTGCAGAATTTCCAGAGTCAGCATAGAGTTGACGAGAGATCATTTCCTTGCATTTGGGGTAACATTTTTTATCTTGATTTGCTAGTATGAATTCATGTTGTTGTGCAAAAATGATTTTTCTAGAGCCCAATTTATTTTCCAAAGCCTATATTATTTGTCGGAGCTAGATTTATCTGTTCAGTAGGGTATTGTAATGAGTAATGTATTAATGTATTTATGGTTTTTTTTGTGGTATCTTTCATTGTTATCATAACTTTGCATTTTTGCCATAAACATGGGGTTCTTAAAATACCTCCTAAACCCACATGGTAGCATAGTCGTTGAAGCCTTGAACCACAATGTTTCTATGGACCAAGAAACCAAGCAAAACAATAGAACTTTCTCAAAGGGGGTCTATGCAATTCTTCAAAAGGGGAAATCCAGGGACCTATAGAAAGAACCAGAAATAGGGAACAAAATCCTCACGCTTGGGAAAAATTTGAAAGACATGAAGATCACAGAGAATTCTTTCCAAACTTGATGAACTCCTTTCCAAAGTAAAACAGTCAGATGGGAGAAAATTAATCTGGGCCTTTAAACCATGTATGATTTCTCTCATACAACCCAAGTTCTTGGAGGAAACTTGTGGAGGGGTCACACTTCTAGTTGCAGTTTGTCTCAGACACATCATGAGACTAACCACCCCTACAACCTTGTTGTAGCCCCTACAACACCCTCCAAAAAAGACCACCATTTCAAATTTTTGGAGCCCCTTAAAACTAAAGAGAAACTTTTAAGTCGCCAAGTCACCAAGTCGCAAAGTTAAGTTATTGATGAAAACCGCGACCTTGCGACCTTGCGACCTTGCGACCCCAAGTCGCCAGGTCGCCAAGTCGCAGGGTCGCAAATCCCCAAAATTAACGAAAAATGCGACCCCGCGACCTTGCGACCCAGCGACCCCAGGTCG